>NDGN011465580.1:0-14216 GCA_002564285.1 Tympanoctomys barrerae
AACAAATATGTCTTTCTTTAAAATAAATAAATAAATAAATAAATAAATAAATAAATAAATTGTGACTGACTTGTTGAATGAAAAATGCCCCCAGTGATGTGGGGGGCTATTTCTTTGTTTAGTATTGAATTCCAGAATTACCTAAGCAATAGTATGAATATTTTTCACTACATACAATGTTCCAGGAACCATTCTAGGGGCCTTTCTGATGCTACCCCAGCCAATTCTCAGAGAACCTCATAGAGGTGATAGCAACATTTTCATTCTCATTTTGTAGTAAGAAATCTGAAGCACAGTGGAGTCGGGACTTCTCCAACAATACACAGCCTGTGTGAGCTGGTCATAGCCTCCAAGATGTTGCCTAAAACCCTTTCCTCTTGGCACCCACACCCTTACCTGGCCATCGCCAACAAGGCAGAAATAGAAGTGTGAGGCTTTGAAGAGTCAGTCATGAAAGATCCTGTTACTTGTGCCTGACTCTCCCAAATGACTTGCTTTGGGGAAGCCAGCTGCCCTGTCATGGGATATTCATACAGCCCTACGAGGAGGCAAGGAACAGAGGGCTCAGCCACAGCCAGAACCAACCTTCCTTGAACAAGAAGCCTCCTGTCCAGGCCAGCCTTCCTGTAGCCGCAGCTTTGGCTAACATCGTCACAGTGGATCGTCTCACCCCTCATGAGTCCTAAGCGCCAAATTTCTGACCCACATAATGAATATAAAACAATAGATTGTTACCAGTGTCCAAAAAGTCTCTAAGCCTATGGCTGACTGCTTATGCAACAAGAGGTGACTATCACAGTAGGAGCTTTATAAGTAAACAAGTAAGCATGGGTGTGTGTATCCCAGTAAAACACACAGGCCAGGTTGGGCCTGTAGCTGGTCTTTGAGCGTCTCTAGTGCAAGCCACACCTGCTCGTTCTCCCCTGCTACGTGTGCTGCTTGCTCTATCCGGGTCCCTCTTCCTCTTTTCCTAACTGCTTTTCTCCCACTCACCCACTGCACCCAGGTAAATGACCACTTCACTGAAAGAAGTGCCGCGTACACTTGCAGAGTAGAACCGGCTCCCCTCCTGTATCGCCGATGACATCGTCTCCTCTTAGCCTGTTTCCATGTCTGCCCTCCCTGCTGAACCGTGCGCTCTGGGAAGACAGCAAGTGCTGTCTTCCTGTCTTTGGCAGCGTTTGATCACAGCGTGCTACACATAGTAGGTGCCGGATAGATGCAGGAGAAGAGCGTACGTGAGCACAGCGTGGCAGGAAAAGTCCAAGAGAAACTCCAGCCACTTCCCGCTGTGTGTACCTAGTTAGCAATTCTTCCTCAAGCTACCATATTCCCAAGAAATGGATTCTCTGCTTGTATATATACATTTTACACTCACAGGCAATTTTGCCTCTATTTTATGGTGCAAGACTCCAACATGGGAAATGTCTGCGAAATCCATGTTTAAAGCACTTTCATTCTCTTGCCACTGTTTCCCTGCAACGGTGACCTTTAAATCTAGCCTGAGTATAAGTGAGGTTGTCAGAACATCAGGTTACATTATGCAAGTCAGCTATTTGTGCCTTTTAAGACGATGGAAGCTCCAGCGTGGACTGCACAGCGGGCGAGAGGCCCTTGTGACATTCCGGAAAGCGCCCCAGCCAGGGTGCGTCCGGAAGCGGGCCAGTACTCAGGAAGCCTCACGCTTCTTGGAAATCAGTTCACTGAAAACATGCCCTCATTTATCCTTCCAGGAAATAAGTCACCTGTGGCTCATCCACAGCCTCGTGGTGTTGGGCGGACTGCAGAAGCTCATACGTGAATTGCTCCTGCAGCATCTATGCCTCCCTTTCAGGAAAGCGTGTGGAGCTGTGGGATGAGACCTCCGAGACATTGAAGAGTCACCAACTGCTCCACCTACGCCGAGGCCCAGAGTTCTGTCATTGTGCTGGGGAGCATGCCTAGGTGTGGGATGCTCATCTTTCCTGGCAGCTATTTGTTTAGATGGCCTCACCCTGAAGCTGATAATCAGCTCAGACATTGAGCTAAGCGGCTCCCAGAGATATCTCCAGCACAAGGTCCTACCATCCATCTCTTTAGGGTGGTTTCAGAGGCCGAGCTGCCAGGCCAAAAGGTATGGCAACTTGGAAAGCGACCTTCCCATCTCACGGACAAAATGCTCACCAGTCACAATTTAAAAGAGGGAAGGGATCTTCAGCTCACAGATTCCAGTGGGGTCAGTCCAAAGTTCCATCACTCCAAGATGATCGCCATGGTAGAAGGACTTGCTAGGGTACAGTTGCTCATCCCATGGTAGCCATGAGGCAGAGAGAGAGGAGGAGAAGGAACCAGCAACAAGCACATGCCCTTGCAGTGACCCACCACCACCTGGTCCCACCTCCTGACAGAACATGTAGCTACTCAGCTCATCCACAGGTGGGTGCACTGACGCGCATAGCACCCCGTGATCCAAGCGGCTTTCAAGCACACGGAACATTTGGGGGACATTTAGATCTAAATCATAACATGCAGAGAGCAGGGAGAAAGGACCCAACTGTAAGTGATGCGGTTTCTCTGCTTAAGTCTGTGTTGTCATAAAGCCAAGGCTTCTGGCTCTACCCAGGCCCAGGATAGTGCCCTCAGCCAAAGGCAGACACATGGAGATCCTAACAGGACCGAGCCAGCGCAGAACTGGGTTAGTCTTTAGAAAACCAGTGTGGTGTTAGCCAGAGGTTCCCCCTGGACTTTTCCACTCAGTCTAACCAGCTGAGTGAGGACCTGCACACCTTCAGAGAACTCATAACCCAGCTGTCTCGGTTACTCTCCTCTCATTGCTGGGACAGATACCTGACACCCACAATTAGGGAAGGAAAGGTTTATTTAGCTCACAGTTAATGGAGGTTTCAGTCCATACTTGGCTGGCTCCAAGGCAGAGCAGCACATGGCAGAGAGCCACCTTTCATGGGGGCTGCAAAGAACAAGAGAGCAAAGGAGAAGTAGCAGCAACAATGGCGACCGAGAGGAAGTCTGTCTCCCGTAAGCTGCATTCAGGCTGTCTGTCCCAGGCTGGGCGCAGTGCTCACACCCGTAATCCCAGCAGCACTCACATCCCTTACCCTAGCGGATCATGAGTTAATCACAAACTCTAGAAGCCCACACCAAGACTGCATAAGGCTTTGGGGGGACTCCTAGACACAAAGCGTAACACCAGCACAGGCAGGAGCATCAGATAACATGGAGAAGCACAGCTGGGCCTTGGCTAAGCTCAGACTCTGTTCTAAGCACTGTGCATGTGGTAGGCAGAAGCATGGGCAAAGGCATGTTTCCAGGCCCTGAGTGGCTAAATATGGGTTATTTCATGTTTCTAACTAAGACTAAGAGTTAGAAACTCATCCGGTGGTAGCCAGGAAGCAGAGAGAGTGGAGGGTGATGGCCAAGTGTGGACTGAAACCTCCAGTAACTCCTTGGATCTTTTACACCAATCCTCTAAACACTGTAGTTTTCTGGTGTGAAAGACCTACGTGAGTCTTAGGATCAGCTCTGGCAAGTGTGCCTTAGTTTCTGCCCTGTACAATGGAACTGGTAGTACTCCATAGCATCATGAGGAGGACCGAGGGAAGAAATCTAACAGTGCCCTATGCATGCTGCCCCTTACTTAGAGGTCGCTATTACTGGCTGTACAGTAAGCAGTGCTTGAGGCCTCCTTCATCCCATATCTTGTACACGGGCATAGGATGCTTTGCTGTGCTGGGTACTTCTTTGGTCTTCTGAAACAGCACTGCAGATAACCGGCCTCCTCTCGCATGGACCGACACCCAAGAATCTTGACCATCCCCGCTGTGGAGTGCACCTGTGCCCCGGCACGGGCCGACGGGACATTCTTCTTCATTCAGTCATTTTCAAGCCCCACTCTTCTGCTTTTCTCTGATTCTGCAGCTAGTCTGTGTCCTTCTGAAAAATTCATTTTTATATAGACAATGGACAGATGGGAGGAAAATGGAAGGTAATTCAGCAGATTGTTACCAAGTTAGCAAGGTTTTTATTGTTGCAACCAAAGATCCTTAACATATAGATAATTGGAAATAGACATTGTAATGTGCTTTTTCTAAACAATGAAGTGACTTGCGCTGTGTGGGGAGGCTCAACGCCCCTCTGCATCAGCAGATGTCCTGCACCTCATTTGGCAGATAAAGGCAGGGTTCTTGTGCTGTGCTGGGTCACCCAGGCAGTAGCTCTGTGTCCTCCGCAGCTCTCTGAATTTCTGAGTCTCAGAATTGATGGGCGGATGGGGCTGGCTACGCGGCCCATCTACGGCATGCTTTGGAGAATCAGAGAAGACGACAAAAGAATAAAAACATGCTGAAAACCACTTCAGTGCTGCATAATTGTAAATTGTATTATGATTTCCTTTGACTGTGGGATTCTTTCACTCCTCTTTGCGGTGCCCAATTTAAGTCGTTTGTCATTCTTTCTACATAATAATAGATAGAGTTTCTAGGAAAATACCAACCAATGCCCACATTAGGATAATGAGATGCTTTTCCTTGGAAGCAGCACCACATCTGTATGGGTTTTCCAGCTGCTTTATTCCCCTTACCACACTGATCCTGCTGAAGCTCGTGTGCTTTGCTTCTCTGATCAAACATAGAGCCCTTTTCTCTCCTTCCCTTTATTTCCTCCTGTCTTTCCCACCTCAGAGTCCCCAAGGACCAACAAATGCCAGCAGTGACTGCGCACAGACTTATGGGGGCTTTTAGTAAATTAGGAATTAGATTCAACCTCCCGTATTAGAACTGATATTTAAATGAAGTTTTCCAAAGTCTACTGAGGATTACATAAAGACTGAGCAGGAATAATGAAAATTAGGAATGTTATTTCCAAATGCTAGCATTTTTTTAAATAGACAAATAATGTAGGAAACCAGTCTTCAGTGTGCAGGATAAAGAAAACCAAGGGGAAGGAAAACACATGTCACTCCTGAACACCAGATCAATCTTCTTATTGACCCACAGTGCCATCTTGTGGGCCATTTTTAAATAGGGCTTGGAGTTCAGATTAACTTGACTATTTCTAATCCCTTAAAGCATCCATGAGCATCCATTAACACCTGCAAAAGAGCCTCTGGCAGTCCCAGAGAGCAAACACCAGTGGTGGTCATACCCAGGGGAAGACGCGTCCTTGTTCAGCTCTTGCCGTCACTAGGCATGGCTGGGCATCACCAGTGCTTTAAGTAACCTTTCTCTTTGCTCTCTGCAGTAGCAGATGTTCATGTTTCTGCTGGCCATAGCTGTCTAGCCTCGTTCTCCAGCGTCACTTCACCTTAGAAGCTCATAAGACGGCTTCTTCCTCCTCTTGTTCCATTCCATAGAGAACTGATGGCCAGCCAGGGACCAGGGACCATCCAGAAATGGCACACAATGACCACACACGCACATGCACACGCACACGCACACGCACACGCACACACACACACACTTTTCACCAATAATTTCAGGAGGTTCCTGAAGCTCCTGCCTCTGAATTTAGAGCCTTCTTACACTGCCGGTGTTTTCTTTTGGTGTCTTCTGTATCCCAGAGCTCTAGCTCTCCTATCTCTGAAGCTGCACTTCAGACTCTATCTTTCTCTGCTTGGTCTGTCCCTCCCAACCACCCTCCTTGCTTCTGATTTAAACATCCTGCTCTTGCTGTAGCCTAGCCTGGGTCACATCAGTCCCCTCTCTTGAATTCCCTTTGGCACATTCAAGGCCCGGGATCATGTACAACCATCTCTCGGAAGCAATCCCTAATCAGAAAGAATTAAGACTTTCCTGTGGAGTCTTTTATATCATGTTTTAAATCCTTTGTATAAAATACTGCAGCTTTTCTAGTATTTATAACTTCCTTAGCAGATAAACTCTCAAAGGAAAGAATCATTTCTTTTCAGTTCTGTAGCTCCTATAACTAGCGAGGACTTCCCTTCTTTATGTTGCTTTAATGCCACTGGAGTTGGAATCTGCCTTAGTGCTTTTCTTGTTACTATGACAAAATACACCAGCACCCAAAATTAAAGGAGGAAAGGCTTACTGGGCTCACAGTTAGTAGAGGTTTTAATGCATCCTTGGCTGGCTCCAAGGCAGGGTGGCATGGTAGAGGGCCAACACGGAGGAGAATAATTCATAGCATGCAGAAGATAACAAAGCAGTAAAGTAGCAAGAAACAAGTGGCAAGCAACAACGCCAGCCTTCTTTCTGCCCCTGGTATTATACCCAGGCTACATACCCATTATCCACACTCACAGTATGTCAAACCAATCAGTGGACTAATTTAGTAAGCACACACCCTGAACCCTGGTATGACACACTATAGATCCAGCCACCTCTGTCTAGATATCATCCCCGTGTCCCCAAGCCTCAGGGAGTCATAGGTGGGGCTTTTCCATAAGTGGATGGTTCTGGAGTGTATGATGCTGTGATCAAATTATGGTGCAATGCTAGGACCAAAGGAACTAAGAGGAAGAGTGTGACTATCTGCCCTATGTAGCCTGGGTAAGCTAGAAGAGACACGAAGATCTGTGGTCCTCCCCTGTGGTCCTCCCCTGTGGCTTTGCTGCCTTCTGCCTGCCATAACCTGTTTCTTCCCTGAAATGCCACCTTGCCTTGGAGCCAGTTTGGATTAAAACCTCTACCAACAGCGAGCTGACTAACCCTCTCCTCCTTCCCCTCTGAGTGCTGGGCCTCTGTCTCAGCAATGAGAAAAGGAGCTGAGATGCCTCGGTTTCAGTCCTTCCTCTGCGTGCTGCTGCATGACCGTGAGCAACGCGGCTGGGCGTCCCACGCCTCAGGCCACCGCCTGTGCACGGGGACCTGGCAGCTCCTGCCTGAGGGGCCTTGGACAGATTCCACCCGGCGGGGCGTGTCATGCCCTGGGCTGTGCTGAGCCCGCTCCCTGGCACACAGCTGGAGAGCAAGATATGTTCTTTGACAAAAAGAACCCGCAAAGGAGTAAAAGCAATCAGGACCACAAGGCCAAAAACAGGGCTTCACATGATTTGGGGAACAAGTAAGGCTTTTTTTCTTTTGTTTCAATAAAAGAAATTGAAGTATCCAAAAATGAAAATGTAGGCCAAGTATGTAGTATAACATAATGGTATATTCATGCGTTCAGTTCTTTGTCTATTGCCTTCCATAAAACTATAAATAATAGAGTTTGCACTAAACATGTTTGAGGCCCTGGGTCTTTACCTGCCAAAAGCAACAAAATGCGTTTATACGTTCTTTGCTAAGTAGAGTCTTAAATATGTCACAGGTTTATTCTGTTGTGGCTGTTGCGTTATCTTCCACTATATCTTCTCACTTGTTGCTGAAATAGAGGAACATGATTACCACTTTATAGAGTTTCTGCTAATACTACTCATAATTCCAATGGCTTGTGACTATTCCCACTTTTGTGAAGATTGTCATATCACAGTCCCTTACTGTCCCTTTCCATTTGGCAGCCTTTTTTTTTTTTTTTTTTTTTTNNNNTTTTGCATTTTAGGGAAGGGTCCACAGGGCTTCAGGGTCTCACTACTAGACTGGTCTTACAGTGATCCACCCGTTCACAGCCTCCCAAGAGCTGGGATTACAGGAGCTCACCACATGCCCAGTCTCAATTGCCCTTTCAGCATGCCCCGAGGGCGGACCGGCCCAGCAGGCCCAGGCATCGAGCCCCCAGCCCCTGCGCCTGCTTGCATTGGCAGCCTTTATTTCTTTTTTCTTTTTACTTATAGTAGCACCCAAGCTCTCCAAAATCAGGTTCACAGTAGCACTGACATAGTGTTATATTTTTTTCTTTGATCCTGATTAAAATGATCAAAGATTTCTCCATGAAAGATAATTTTGCTATAGGATTTAGGTGTGCAAAGTATGTGTCCTTCCACCAAGGTTAAGATCCTACTAGCACGGGTTTTCTAAAAGCATTAAGTGCTAATATGTTCTAACTTACCCAATTTTTAGTTGGTTAATTATATTACCATTATGCTTTAAATCACTGATTTGGGTAATACCTAGTTAATTTTTGTGAACATTATTTGTGTTCAAATAAAATGTTACTCAATTATAAATATTCTATTTATCTGCTATCAAGTTTTCTCAGGCCAGCCAAATAGCTCAGTGGATTAAAGCACTGCAAGCAGGCGCTGAGGGTTCGATCCCCGGGCCTGCTGTGCCGGTCCGATCTCCAGGGCGCGCTGAGCTGGCAGTTGAGACTGGACGTGGTGGTGCACACCTGTAATCCCAGCGCTTGGGAGGCCGTAAACATGTGGCTCACTATGAGTCTGATCTGGTAATGGGACCCTGAACACCATGTAGACCTTTCCCTAAAATACAATTTTTTAAAAAAAGATTTTCTTCAAATGTTTGAAAGTTATCATTTCATTTCTAAAGTACTTATTTTAATTGCTAACTCCTATTGTTGTGTTTATTTTTCTCTATGCTTTGTGAATTTCTTAAAGTTAGTATTCTCCAAAAACATAAAAGGACCTTAAAGTTCTCTATTTTCTTTTTGCATAATAGATTCTTCTAACTCATCCATTGGGTTCTCTCTTACATTAAGCATCTTATTCCCTAATTTTCAAGCTAATTTCTGTTTATAAATGCTTGAATTATACATTTTCTTGACTGCCCCTTGGACGTATGTACTATATCCATTCAAATTCTATTTTTGTTGCATTCCTTCTTCATCTGGCAGTGATTATTTCTGTTTCTTTTTTATTCTTATTTCTTGCTTGTGGGTTTTTCCTATTGGTAAAGTTATCAGATGGTTCATATTTTTCCCTGCAGACTCCCTTTCCTCTGGAAGTAGGAGCTGCTTGCCTAGGTAATCTATGCTAGGAGAGCAAAATCTCCACCCATTTGCCCTCCTGCCAGGTGAAGAAAGGACCACACCCTACGACACTGAACTTCCGCCCACTGTCACATTTTTCTCATGTCTTCCATTTTCTACTTCTACTAGGCAACGTCAGCCTTTGTTGGAGTGGCTTTTTTAACAAGATAAAACAAGGTGAATGGCTTAACCAAGTGTTGTACGTACTTCAGTCCCGGTGGTGAAGGAGTCAGGAGAACGGTTCCTTCTGAGAGCTACAAGCAAGACCACTCCTCTGCTCCCCCGGCTGCTGCGCCTTGCTGCGATGAGTGTCATTCCTTGGGCTGTAGGAGGTCGCGTTCCTCCTCACCTTCCTCTCCACGTCCTCTCTCTGCATGTGCCCCTGTCCAGATTTCCTCTGTTAACAAGGACGCAGATCGTATCAGGTTGGGAGCTGTCCTTCTCCAACAACCCATCAACAAATTCCATCTACAATGATCCTCATTCCCAAAAAGGCCATAGTTCAAGCTATTGGAGGATACACTTCCATATGTGAATTTTGTAAGACCCAGTTCAGCTCAGAAGGGCCTCCAAAGCATCTCCCTGGGATGACAGCTTTGTAATCTGTGCATATTCTCACCCTGTGGAGGAGAACGGAGGAGCGTTGCCCCACTTGTTTCTTGCTCTCACGCCAGTTGCATGGCAGCGTCATTGTGCTGTGGTCCACAGCCTGCGCTACACTTCTGCTAACCCTTTTCTGATTCACATCAACAAATTATGGGAAACAGGAAAACAACCACAATGAAGAGCGCCCTGCATCTGCACGGCTGCTTCTTCCAGTCCTGAGCTGCCATTTGTGCTTCACATTGTCCGCCAATGAGTGTTTCCACCATTGTTTTAGCTTCACAACTCTACTGCATTCTCTTTTTTCCTCCCCCAGTCATTTAGATTTATTATAAAATCAGTTATTCAAGCATTAATTATTCTTTTTGGAGTTTTCATAATATCAAAATTGTATTTCCTGACACTAACTTTAATGCCCCTTCAGCTACTAAGCTTAATTCTTTTTATTCATTTTAATGAGAAAAAAATAAAATTTCAATGAAACAGTTTCAGAACAGGTTAGTAGGACAGTTACAATAATTAATCCATTGCATATTGTTATCTTCATAGTAGGGTGATACTTTGCAGGAATCTTCCATGGAGATAATCCATGTTAATTTTTGTATCTAGTAGAAACCATCCCTTTATCTGAAGTTATTTTGAACACTCATTGGTAAACAGACATTCCTTAGTTAATCAGTTATTTCTGTTCTCGAGAAGAAAAGATCTTTGATAATCCTAGATAATTTGTACTTGAAATGGGAAAATAGAAAAGTGTACGTTTTCCACAATGGAAGCACTGAATAGGCGAGGCAGGTGAACCACTGAGGAAGGCCAAGAGACCAGAAGGAACCCCAGTGACACAATAAGGCCCCAACTAGGGTGCATGGAATGGACAGACAGGACCAGCAGCCTGGAAAAGTCTGAAGCAGCAATGACAATAGGAGCCAACTGCGGCAAATTAGTTGAACCAACATTCTGCTTGGGGATGAAGACACACGAAATAGAAGCAAGAGGGTGGATCTGCCAGTGCTCTCTCTACTTTCCTTTCTTTTTTCTTGTTTCTCTGTTCTTATTTCATATCTTTTTTCTCTTTTCTAAATGGCAGGGAAAACCTGAGCCACAGAAGCTAATCCCCTGCCCAAGCCCATAGGCCAGGCTCACACCGTCCCTTGCTGACCCCTTATTCTTTCTCTCCTGCCTCTCCCCCAGCTTCCCAAGGTTTTCGTGATCATCCTTTGTCCTCCGGCCTTGCTTCTACTTTCTTTTGAGTTATCTTAGTTTTATCCACTCTCCCCACCACAGGGTGAAACCGCTCTACCAAAGTGAACCAGTCTGCATACAAACTACCAATTTATGACAGGTTGTTATATAATTGCAGATTTTGCTCCCATCACTTAAGATAAAAAAATAATAGTACTGCAGTTTTTCTCCTTCTAAACTCTGTTTCATGCTACTGTTATTACTAATTATATGACTTTAGCTAGAATGTCATATCTGTTGTAATTAGTTGTTCTCCATTTGGTAACAATTATGGGACGCTCTGGGATTATAACCTCACAGCAGCCCAGCACCAAAGAACTGAGGACTCCAGGAAAATAAATACCCACATCTCATGCTTAGTTAACTGCAAAGGTATAATTTGCAACAGACACAAGCCAAGAACCTCCTACACAAAGGAGACATCCCTGAGGAACAGATTTTTCCTAGAAAGGATTTGGAACTAGTGATATAGCTATCTGCAATAAAAATATCAAGAATTAACACAGAAAACAAAATAAAAATTTTTGAAATAGAAAGTGACAAGATGCGGAAGCTCGATACAACATCAGACCTCCCGATATAAGTCCAGGAGACAATAAGATAGAGGAAAATGGAAGACGTGTACCTAAAATTTGTGAAATGACGGCAACCAAAGTAAAGAAACAAATCCATGAGGTTATGGAGGAAAACAGATCAGAAATAATCTCTCAGAGGAAAAAAGGACATGATAACAATTATAAATTAAATGCTCAGTAAATCTGGAGTAGAGATAGATAAAAACAAAACAGAGGATAAGAGAAAAGGGAAGAAAACCACAAGCAATAAATATAGAAAAAAATAGAACACATAAAATAGATTCAAATAGATATCAAGGAAATTGGAAATTCCATGGAAAGATGCCAAAACTGTTTGAACAAAATTGATGATAAACTATCATACCTCAAAGATAGGATTGCAGCTACCAATCAAGAAAGGCATAATTTCTTAAAAATAAAAAAGAAGGGCTGGCGAGATAGCTCAGCGGACTAAGTACCTGCTTAGCCAAGTGCAGGGACTGGAGTTCAAACCCTGGCACCACATGCTGCACCAAGTGCACTGATATGGTGGCAGAGTCCAGGCATGGTGGCACATGTACGTAATCCCAGCACTGGGAAGCTGAAAGCAGGAAGATCACTAAGAGTTTGAGCTTCATAGCGAGACCCTGCACAAAAAAAAATAGATAAAGAAATTACAATTCAGCAACTGTAATATGATACAAAGAAAGCAATATTAAGACACATAAGACTGATACGTGTCAAAAAAAAATCAGGAGTTGACACATATGACATAAAAAGACTATTTGCAGGAGAAATAACAGAAAATTCCCCAAACATGGGAACAGAACCTAACACGCAGATTCTGACATACAATAATGCATATAGAACTCCAACTACCTATGACCAAAATAAATCTACATACCAGACATATAATATTTCAGAAGTACTACACAAGAACAAAGTATTAAAAGCTGTTAGAGAAAAGAAATAGGCAATGTAAAGAAAGAAAAAAGAAATAGGCTATGTATAAAGGAAAGCCCATCAGAATTGTGGAAGACTTTTCAACACAAACCCTTAAATCAAGAAGAGCTTGGAGTTAAGTATGTCAGGTATTAAAAGAAAACAACATCCCAGCTAGATCGGTATACCTGCAAGACTATTTTTCAAGATTAATGGAGAGATAAGATATTGCCATGACAAAGAATAACTGATGACATTCATGACCACCAAATCAACTCTATAAAGAATAGTGGAATGGCAATGAGGAGACGCCTGGTGTGTTCACTTGTAATGATACCCTCACTTGCTATTCTGAACCAGAAGCTGAGGTTTATTAAACTAATTTCAATTGCTTGGAGCAAACTGAGAAACATTTCTTTCCTTAATGTCTTCATAGTATGAGCTGATTTGATCAGAGGTACAAAGAAAATGAATCTCAAGGTAAAAGGATACACGCAGACACCTACTAAGACCTCGAGAATCACTACAAGAAAAGCACCTTTAGGTGAAGAATCTGAGATAAGACCATTTCCAGATGAGGAACCACAAGCAACTCACTGATTTTCACAGTCCTTCTGAGATTGTTATGCAGATTACTTCCATCCATATCAAGCCTGGGTTAGAGATTGAAGTCAGTACCCAGGTGTCTAAGGTAACTGTTTTAATAAATTGATAATCAATTGTTTAAAAAAAGAGTAATGAATGATATGTACTAACAGAGATAAAAATGAGCACAACTGCAAGAACAAAAACAAAGAAACCAACAGGCAGGACAAGCAATTAAACTGAGGGGAAGAGCAGGAAACCAACCAAGGGGAAAGTAACATGACAGAAATAATCTTAGTTATAATCATTAATGTATCAGGCCAGCCAAATAGCTCAGTGGATTAAAGCACCTGCAAGCAGGCCCAGAGGCCAGGGATTCAATCCCTGAGCCTGCCATGCCGGCCCCACCCACGGGGTGCACTAAGGTGAAAATTGAGACTGGGCGTGGTAGTGTGTCCCTGTAACCCCAGAACTTAGAAGCTGTAAACAGGAGAATCACTACAAGTCCAATCTAGTAGTGAGGCCCCGAACATCCTGTAGACCTTTCCCTAAAATACAGAAAAAGAAATAAAATAAAAATAAAAAATATAATCATCAATATAAATGGCCTCAATTCATCAGTCAAAAGAAACAGACTGGCAGAATTGATGCAGAAACAATATTGAGCAATATGCTGTGTACCAAAAACACATTCAATTCAAAAATAAATTCATTGACTGAAAGTCAAAGGATGGAAAATCATACTCCATGCAACAGAAACCCAGGAAAAAGCAGGGGTAGCTATTCTGTTTGCAGATGATGTGAGCTTCAAACTAAGAATGGTCAAGAGATAAAGAAGGCAAAAAGATATAAAGAGGATCACTAACTACATGTTAGAGGAACACTTCAGGAGGAAGAGATAACAGTCATAAACATATATGCACCAAATATGGGGACACCCAACTATATAAGATGAATATTAATAGACATGAATCAAATAAGCAATAACACAGTTGTAACTGGGGAACTGAATACCCCATTGTCAAAAAGAGATAGCTCAAATAGACAAAAAAAAATTAACAAAGAAATATTAGAAATGAATCAAACCTGTGAACAAATGGACTTAGTAGATGTTTGCAGAATGTTCCACCCAACATCAGAATACACATTCTTCTCAGATGAACATGGGATGTTCTCTAAAATAGACCATACACTAGCCCACAGAACACATTTATGTAAATCAAAGGAATTGAAATTGCCCCATGCATATTATCTGACCATAGTATAATGAAATGGAAAATTAATGGCAAAAGAAACCAGAAAACTTCACAAACACATGGAAATTAAATAAGGCCCTGCTGAACAACTAATGTGTTACAGAGAAATTAAAGAAGAAATTAAACAGTGTCTATAATTAAATGAGAATGCAGGGCCGGGGAGATAGCTCAGTAGAATAAACACTTGCCTGGCAAGTGCAAGGTCCTGAGTTCA
>NDGN011465584.1:0-19166 GCA_002564285.1 Tympanoctomys barrerae
AAAATAAGAAAAATCCCAACTTTTTTCAACAAGCTGGTAGTTCTTACTTTGAGTAGTTGAACAACTCAGTGGTTTAGTAAGTGGACTTTCTAGTCCTCGTATTTAGTGATGACCACATGTGTGGAAGCAGGGGCAGGACCTTTTCCTGCATTTTTGGCTTATGAGCCATTTGCTTTTCAGTCATGTATTCATTTATTTGCTAGCAAATGTGTAAGTTTTGGTTTTTTTAAATGGTGATATTTGCTCTTTAAAAAGTACTCTATCAGAAGCCTTTTCAGTGAAAAGATTGGACTTTGAGAGAGACAGGTTGCGGTGAGAGCCTTCGGAGAATCTTGGGGAAACCATGGGATTTCTTTGCCCTAGTATTCTAATTTGTAAAGAGTGGATTGAAATTTTCTAATGTGTGATTTTGCTGACATATTGTTTTTAGGCACTCAACTTTATTTTATTCTTGGAGTTTTATAGAAAAGTACATCTATAGAAATTGTGCAGGTTGGAAAGTTCAGTAAATGCTTTTCATAGTCGAATTTTTTGGATTATAATATCATTTCTTCCAGTAAAGGTGATTTTTAAGGCAGTAACCACACTGTAGAATACTTCTTCCCTAATTAATAACTGTCTTTTTATCTTTAGTTTTCAGATTATTGGTAGTCTCAAACTCAGAGGTTTCCTTAAGCATATGTATTTATTTAGAGTATGCTGATTAACGTGAAAGTTAAGGTATAAAACCTAGAAGATAAGTTTCAGGAGAATAAATAGGTTAAATTTTTTAACTCAGGAATTCCTATTCTATCTTAAGGTACTTTGAAGACATGATTGGTATAAGTTTGAATTTTTGGAGGGTGAGGTGGTAATGAGGTAAATTGTGTAACTTAACCATTTTCTAAAAGTAACAGTGACGTAGTAGGTTTAGCTTGGCTTCTATAAAATGCAGGGTGTTTTTTTTTTGTCTGTTCTGGTCTATACAATATTTCACAGTCAGTAAGAATGAAGAGGTATGAAGCCAATAGTATGTGCTGAGGGGCTAAAGGGACAAAACATACTTTTTTTAACACATACTGTTTTGGAACTTAACATTTACAAAAAAAATTCATGATTTCTTTATACTCGACGCAAATTGCATAGTTGTGTGAGCATAAAGGGTGAGTTGAATCATTCCTTCCCCACCCACGTGGTGTTGTAAATGATTGTGACGTATAAAAGTATAGAAGGGGTCCATTTTCAGATCTGTGAAGTGGTTAGCAGCTACTGCATTGTGAAGTTCTGTAAGAAATAGCCTAAAGCAATCACATACTTTATTTTAGAAATAATATGTGTAACTTTCTGAACATAAGGCTGCAATATAAAAAAGGCCCTGTTTAAGAAAAAAGGGCCCTGTTAAAACTTCTTTTAATAGACTCAAGGAAGAAATAGATAAGCCTGAGAAATACAAAAGTAGTAAATACTAAAAACCCCTTCTCTTTAGGCATTATGCACAGAGCTGTACAAAAATGTCAGGATTAATTCTAACTGCCCTTTTTGTGGAACTGTGAGCATTCAGAAGGATTTTGGTAGTTGAAATATCCTGAGTTGATTAGAGATTGAAGGCTGCTTGCTGTGTGGCCTTTAGGTAGGAGTGTGAAGGGAGTTTGACTTTTGCATCTGGCTGTCTCCATACAGAAATCTGTGGAAAACAGAACCATTACAGCTCGCGTTCCTTTGGAAATTGTCATTTATAGAGAAGATATTTTGCTCTTCACTTTAAAGATGGGTGTTTTAAACAATTTAATAAGGACTTTGAACTCTTAAGTTAGCTTTACGTTAAAGCTCAGTAGCAGTTTGTTGCTTTGAAGGCACACAAGGTTTTGTGTAAATCATTTTAATCTACAAACTCTTTGGTCATTCTTTTCCCAAATTTTGTGGTTATATACATTGTCACTATGAAATTGTAGCTAATAAAAATTATTTTGCACATCTTATTTTGGACAAGTAATAGTCAACGGGTTAATTTCATTATGTACTAGTGGCTTCCTCATGTAAATTTCAGGTTTCATATGGTCAGCTGGTCCGTCCTTAGAGTACTGACCATGTCCATTTAAGATGATTTTAGGTGCTTTTGATTGCAGGGAAATCAGGCATTATTTGAGCATGTTAAAATAAAACTAAATGGCTAATTATTAATTTGCTTTTTATAATAACTGAAGATAATAAGAGCTAGTAAGATATAAAATTTTAGGAATAAATTTTGTATTACTGAAGTTTTATTCTGTGAGAAGCTGTTTTAATGAAATTATAATTTGTGAAAGTTAATTATTTTTGAATTAATACATTACTGAACATATTGAATATAAGGAATAAATATTCCATAAAAATTGGAAAAAACTGATACTTTTTTCTGTGTATAATTTGAGAATGCAGGGTAATGAAGAATCAAAAATAACTGTAATACTGAATAGTAACACATGTTTGAGGGTCTTTAGCCACTAGAAAGTAGGCAATCATTTGTGAAGCAAGTCCACTTGGAGTTACTTAACCATATACAGAAAGCTTGGCATCACAGAGAATGGTTGGATGAAATGTTTTTAAGGTATCAAGTCTTTGGACTTCTCTTTAAGTTAAAGCTAAATTATAGTGGACTACGTGTAGCGCTAGGTTATTCACGGCAGTGTGGACGATGGTAGCCTGCTGTGAAGGGAGCACCAAGGAATTCATGATTATGGACTCCCAAGTGGGCTGGCCTGGGGTCATGTTGGCATATGGCCTAGTTGGTCTCTGTCACATGTAAAAAGCACAAAGTTTGTCTTGGCAGAGTTTATAACATAAGTGTAAAAAATAACTATCTTGTGTCTTTTAACTAGTTTAGTTTTGGTGTGTGGAAACACTAGATTATGGGCAGCTTGGTAGAATGCATTTTCTGAAACAAATGCCATCGTATGTGAATATTTTAATTACCATGTTTGAAATTAAAACATTACTAAAGGGCTGGTGAGATAGCTCAGCGGTCTAAAGTGCCTGTGTAGACAAGCTTAGGTGAGTGCAGGGGACCGCGGTTCAATCCCCAGCACCACATGCTGCGTCAGCCCTGCCCTCAGGGTGGGCCAAGCTGGCCAAAAAAAAGGAAAACATTACTAAAACATGAAAGTGGTTCTCGATTATTTTTATGGACATTTTAAGAACTTTAATAATCTATCTTTAAATTAGCAAATAATAAAATTCACTTTGTTTATAGATTTGAATTTTGATTATATGAGTGAATATTTCAGATGATTTCTCATTACATGTGTTTATGTACAAAATTACTCGATTGAAAGACAAAAACTTCAAAATGTGTTAAGTTAAATTTTAGGCAGGGTGTAGTGGTACACACCTATAATTGTAGCACTCTGGAGGCTGAGGTAGGATCATTGCAAGTTTGAGGCCAGCCTAAAGTGCACAGTGAAACCCTGTCTCAAAAAAGACCAAAAGAAAAAGGTAGTGTTTAAATTCTGCTGTTTTATTTTTTAAAATTAGTTTTGATGTGGTATCCCTACGTTGGTTTCTGCAAATTTTAGTTTTGAATAAAGGTTCTTTTGTTTTTTTCTGCCAGACATAGTCAGATTGTGATAAGTAAAATTTGGAAGAGTCATGACTTTTTTAACTTAAGAGATGAGTCCTTAGATTTTTGAGGACTTGGGTTTGGAAACTGCACAAAGTATTATTCAATAGAAAGAAGGTATTACAATAAAGTCATCAGAATATGCATATTGGCTTTAAAGATTATTTAAAAAAATTTTCTTTTTGTTTAATAGTAGTAGATTTATAGTTATAAATTATAAGCTTTTAGAATTTTATAGGCTGGAGTTTTAAAAATAGACCAAAGAGTAATTAAATAGCAAATAGATTATCTTGTTTGTACATATCTGTATTCTATTAAAGTGGTCTTTCAGCACTCAAAATACAGTAGCAAAAATAACCGTCCTAGGCCTGACAGAATTGTGAGCTGTGAGCAGCTGACCTGGGCGCGGCTCGGTGTGCCGCGCTCCCTCACACTGTGTGTGGTCCTACGTTAGATACCCAGGCCCCCCATGTGTGCTCTTGTACAACATGGATGAGGAGGTCTGAAGGACCAACGAGGATCAGCCATGTGTTGCAGATAAAAGGGCGAAGTAAATAGACTGTGCAAGACAAATTGTGTGAGTATGAAACATGAGGGGAGGCTTGTTTTTACAAAGAACTGATTATGAAGATGCAGTTGTATGCTAGAGAAAAGAATGGCAGTTTCTAGGTCAATAGAAACAAACTAATTGGAATGAATATTAACCTGATTTTGAAAAGTTCATTGAAAAGATACTCAAAATATTTTTTATTAGGTAAAGATTTTTTTAAAAAACAATGTCAATGTGTAGTGTTTAACATGGAGTGTAATTAACAACTAACTTCTCTATCAGGTACAGTGTTAAGACAGCTACATGATTTAAATAATAAGTTACAGTTACCCTTCTGAGATGGTGGCTTTCTGTAGCTCCAGTTACAGATGAGTACACTGAAGCCTGCAGCTTTTCTTCATACTCTCAGTAAGCTTTAACCCAGGATATTTGTCTTGAGATCTCTTCCTCTAAACTACTTTTTCTTAAACATTTTTTGTTCTTTCGAGACAGGTTATGTAGTTCAGGCTGGCCTTGAACTGTCAGCGAGCCTCCTGCCACAGCCTTAGAGTGCTGGAATTACAGACTTGTGTCACTGTGTGAAGCTTCTTTGTAAACTTGAGAAGTTCTTAAGGATGACGTATGTCCTTTGTGGTCCCTTTGAACAGTGTGTTCTAAAGTTTCTTGGCTAGAAAGAGGGGCTGTTCCTAGGTTGCATACTGGCCAGAAAAAGCTGGGTTAGTGAGAGATGTGGAGCACACCAGCTCACGTTTTTCCCTTTTTCTTTCTGCCCAAATTTATGTTCTCAGATGATTTTACCCAAATTGCACTTGAAAATTCTAGGAATATTTTCATATATAGCCTGAGAAAGGGATAGTATAAGTCAGTATTCAGGCAGAGGTGGGTGAGCAGAAGGTCTTATGTTTCATGAAATTGTATTGTACCTGCAGTTGGAAACGTTGCTAAAAGCTATGGATTATTATTTAAAGGATTGGTCAGTAGACTATGACTTTTGTGGGTAAATCATTTAAGAAACCTGTTTCCGTAAGGCCTCTGAGCTAAGCAAAGGTTATTGAATTTTTTTTTTTTTAAATGTATTTCGTACAGGGTCTCACTACACAGCTTGGACTCGTAGTGATCTTCCTGTTTTCACCCTACTCGGTGCTGGGATTACAGGTGTATGCCACCGTGCCTGGTCTTGGTGGCTGGCTCAGTGAGTCCAGGAGTGGGGCCAGCATGGCATGTGGTGCCGGGGATTAAACCCGGATTCCTGTACTTGCCTAAGCAGATGCTTAATCCACTGAGCTGTCTCACTGACTCCAGAGCTTCCTCTTTTTGCTGCAGAATAGAATTGCTTTACCCATTAGTGGATAGTTCGATTATTTCCAATAAGAAATTATTAAACTATTTTCCAAAATAGCTGTACTTTTGCTCTTGAATCTTTTTTTTTTTTGTGTGTGTGTGTGGTACTGGGGATTGAACTCAGAACCCTGCCAGACAGGCAAGCACTTATTCTACTGAGCTATCTCCCCAGCCCTTGATTTTATGACTTTAATTTGGGAGGTAATAAATAGCTCCTAAAGCCAAAAGCAGTTTATTTTCTTAACCATGATTAGAATATTAACAAAACATTACTACACCTTAGCAGGTGGTGCTCACTGGTAAAAATGACCGGATATAAGAAGTTTGAGAGGATCTTTCTAGTTTTCTGGTCCAGCCTGCAGAGTAGTGGATCTCAGTGGGGTGGCAGGTTCTAGAATCTTAGCAAAATAAAGGAATTCCTTCATCAAAGGGAGTGTTCTCTTAAAAAGTTGAATGTTAGTGATAAATAGGGATTAAAAATGTTCTAATAGTAACACGTTAATTCTACTGCGTATACTTACAAAACTAGAGTTCAGCACTTAGAGTGCATGTTGCTTTCCTGTAGCCATTTGATGGAGATAGTACTTGGGATTCTCACTATCATTTTAGTTTAGTATTCCACTTTTTTCTAAAGATTTTTCAGTGTTACCTTTTGCCTATTGGAATTTGCCCTTTTATGCATTTCCTTAGTAGTGAAAACGAATGGTAAAATGTTTCTTCATCTGCTTTACTTGAATATCTGTGTTGAAAATACTCAAAATGTCTACCTTTGGCATCTTCATAATATTTTATATATTTATATGTAAATATATTGGAAGCAATAGTTAATACGTGAGGCAGTGTGAATGCAGGCTCTGGAACTGGAATGCCTTGATACCTCATCTCTGTTATCTACAAGTAAGAAAGTTGCTTTATGGAATAACAAAAGTATTGTAGTATGTACCTCTAGCATTGCTAAAATAACTAATCCGAGCTTTAATATTTTTATATGTAGCACGGGCCTGGCATTTACTTTACAGCCAATATTTGTTAGCTGTGTTGGGGTTATTAGTGTTTGTCATACTTAGCTTTGTGAGTTGGTTATACATTTTACATGTTGAATATCTTGAGAATTCAAAAGCAGTTGTAGTCACAAAGTAATGAGTATTAGAAACTGAGGATGTTGTGTTTTTATACTAACAGCAGTATACAACAAATTGCTGAGAATCCAATACAGTTATGCATAAGAGATTTTATTACAATGCCATTTAAAGTGATCTTTTTAATACTGGTAAAATAAAATTAAATTTAAAAGCTTAAGTTAAAAGTAAGGATATGAGATTTACTAATTTGAAAATTAAAGTCATTAAAAACTTAACTTTTAAAATGTTTACCTTTTAAATGTTTGCTATAGTGACAATGCGGAATATATGATTAATATGTTCATAAAAATGTTTAGTAAGAGGTAAAAATGCTATTTTTTTGTGTGCGAGACAAATTGAGCAAAAAGATTCATGGCTCTGATCTTCAGTAGCTTATTGAAATAGAGGGGGGAAAAAACCCAGTAAGTCATTATACTGTTAAATATATAATCGCAAACTTACACATCAAAAGGAAAAGTCACAGAATGTGTGCAAGCAAGAAAATGATTAAGTAGACTAAGTGGGGACCAAAGAATGTACTTAGAATAGAGCGCTGTAGTACGTAGAGGAGTTGTCTGGGCCGCAGATTGTGAGGAGATGCGGGCACAGCCTGTGACAGCGCCTGCCAGGAGAGTGTGTGAAGGTCCTGGGTGTGGCAGGTGAGCTGTGTGTGTTGGCTGGAAAGGAAGGGCCAGGTGAAGCCAGGAAAAGAAGTGGGCTTGGAGGCCGTTTGAAAGAGTTGGATCTTTATCCACAAATGCAAGCACAGCCTCTGAAGTGACCTACGTAAGGGTGACTTGATTTCATGCGTGTTTTGGAGTTGTCATTCTCATTGCAAGATGGAGAATAGATTTGGATGAGTTGGAAGGAAAGACTATGAGGAAGGTCAGGGTTCTTTGGAAGGCTGTTTGAAGTTGCACTGCTGCTGTTGTGGAGTAAAGGTAGACAGCCTTGCGGGTATGCAGGAAAAATCAATCGTGGCTGGTGACTCATTGGATATTGGAGGATGGGATGGGAGAGGAAAAAATATAAAAAATGTGGCTCTTTGGTTTTGTCTGTTAGGGTAGGATAATTGGTGTTGCTATTCACCAGGATGGCAGACATTTTGGGGTAGTGTTAATATGAAAATCTGTTCATTATTGCATGTATTGAGCCCTTAGGAATCCTTAGAATTGTAGCTGTCTGAAGAAGGTGTGTTTGGCAGATCTGAAGAATAGATGTAAACTTGGGAATTAATAACTTAAGACATATCCATGGGCAGAATATATAGTGTGAGGGAAAGAAGGTCTGGGCCCAGGGTCTGGGCTGCGTGATTTTAAGGAATTTCAACATCTAGGCCAAATAGAAAAGTACAGTATAACCTATAAAAAGAACCAAGATGGGGGAAGCCAAGGAGTGTGGCAGAAGAGGAGATGCGGC
This sequence comes from Tympanoctomys barrerae, assembly GCA_002564285.1. Lineage (NCBI taxonomy): Eukaryota > Metazoa > Chordata > Mammalia > Rodentia > Octodontidae > Tympanoctomys > Tympanoctomys barrerae. Next base: position 8,006 of record NDGN011465584.1, read on the forward strand.
TCATAAAGGAGAAAGTTTTGAGACAGGGTTAGAGATCAGTAAAACTTATGGTATAGATTTGAAAGTTAAGATGGTTTTGTTCTGAGCATTTTGGGGAAGTCAAGAACTCAAATGCTAACATGGTAGGTTGAGGCCAACAAATGACAAAACGAAACTGACAGTGTACCGAGATTTATAAGGAGGGTGTTTGTGAAGAAGGAAACTAAGGGCAGGGTAGCTGGGTTGCTAGAGTTGGGAGGGGTGGCGGTTAGAGGGCAGTCTTCTCCCAAGAGGGAAGCAGTTTGAGCACGTGTGAGGTATAGGTGGGAGCTCCTTGAGAAGAGTTAACAGGAGTGTAGAGGGCTCATCTGTTAGATTTCTATGATGTTAGAGAAGTTAGGGTTCAAAACGTAGGTAGAAGTAGATCTTTGATACTAAGAGGTACAGTTACTAAGAAAGAAACAAGACAGGTACTGGTGTAGTTTTATACATTCGATAGGGGAAAAACAGAGCTTCAGCGCTCCTCCCTTCTGTGAGGTGTTGCTTGCAGATTGAGAAGTGTGGAGAGGACCTAGGGGTTGGCCTCTTGAGGAGGAGGGTAGCAGTTTGCCGTTCCTATTCTTTGCAGGGACTTTTTTGGCATTTTAGGGACTGCTAAGTGGAAGAACATAGTCAGGTGCTGTAGTGAGGTGTGTTTCTTGATGCCACTCAAGAAAATACTTTCAGAATATCTTTTGTGCCTGTAATTTTGTTGGGAGATGTGTTCTGGGCCTTTAAGAAGTGATTAAAACCATTAGAATAAAGCATAGACTATGCAAATATAAAGATCTACATCCTTTCCTTTTCTGTACCTATTGGTAGTAATAAAATGTTTTGAGAATGCAGAAGTCAGTAATTTGGTACCTATTTTTGTGTGTTCATTTTCTAATTCATTAAGCACTTAACTGTAAGGACCACGCTATGTAGGTACCACATAGACTGAGATGAACGTGGTCTAATTTTATGTCTTCTTACATTGGACAAGTTGACCCGCACTTCTATGTTAGTGCAGGGGTCTTTACCCCTAAGTGGGGGTAGGTCCTCTCTAGGTATTTCTTTGGGGGTAAATTACTAGATCCCTCTCTAGTGTAACAAAATATATTAAGGGTAATTAATGTGGTAGAATAAGTGCTGCAGAATGCTGGGGTAAGGAACATTTGAAGTGGAGTGTAGTGTCATGTGGGGCCACAAAGCTAGAATGTACACAAAGAAAGGGCAAGGGTAGTGTGAGGCGGCCGCGGAAGGCAGTGAGGCATGGCCTGAGACACAAAGGACACTGAATAGTGGAACTGCTTGGGTGAAGAGAAGCTTACCAGCAGAGGGATCAGCGTGTATTATAAACTCTCAGGAGTCAGTGAAAACAGGAGCTTGAGAAGTGAAAGATGTCATCTGACTTTAAAATGAAAGTTCTTAAAGGATGCTTCAGTCAAAGTGGACTCATTTTGTTAAAAGCATTCATTCTGCAATAAGGATTCTAAAGACTACCTTAAAAGGTATTTTGCCAGCTGAGGCTAAAGCAGTATCATCACCAAACTGAAGTTAGTAAATAATGAGCTTTATTTAGTTCAATATTATAAGTAAATTTGTTAAATTTTTTAAAAGTTTTCAGCAGTTTTAAGAAGTTACATAAAATATATACATTTAAAACTGCAGTGGACACCATGAACACTTTCAAGATTATTTAAATTTTTTATTATAAATTTTTAAAATTGTTTTAAAATTTAAAATTAATTTAATTTAAAATTAAAATTTTTAAATTGATACATAGACATTTTAGAAATTCATGAGGGATAGCGTGCTGTTTATAATTGTACATACTATGTAGTAATCAGATCAGGGTGTTTAGCGTATCTGTCTCATGATACATTTATCATTTCCTTAGGGTGAGACTGTTCAAAAGCCTCTTAGCTATTTTGAGATGCTTTGCTTACTAATTAACCTTATGCAGTAGGATTACAGTAAGGAAAGATCAGAGAAAAGTAAGTTTAAAAACATATATTCTAAATATTTTTCTATCAGTTATCCTTATTTCCTCAAGTCTGTTATAAGTGTGATAGATATTACTAGAGGAAATGGACTGCTGACCCTAAAGAAGTTGGGGAATTGTGGGTTAAGCAAAGTAGGTTTATCTGAGGTTGTGGTAAAGATTTTAATGTTAGTGCTTATTATGAATTTTTAAAGCAGGGATGTTGCAGGCATACTTTGTGTTATGCGTACTTTATTAGGACCCCCTTTTCTGGTGGTATTGATTCTGCGTGACTTACCACCTGTCATATGCCACACTGCTGTTTCAGATTACCTTAACAAGTAGTGATAGTGTTGCTCCACGTTGTAGTCATGACAGGAATGTATTATGATAGAGTAAGGTAGATTTCTTTTACTGGTGCTAAGAAATCACTGTTTACCAACTCTGAAGAAAATCAGTGATCTGCAGTCAGAGTCTTACAGATGAGGTGGAATAACATGATTTAATTCCTTACCTGCCCTCCCACTAGGAACTCGCAGTAATGTTGTTCCTTGGTGAACTTGAGAGCAACTAGCAGACCTCTTCGTCTCGGAACCTCTTTATACCAATAATGTTCATCGTGTTTATTGTGGGTTATCTGTTAGTATTGCATATGAGAAGTACGACATTTGACATTTTAAGAATCTGTTGAATACTAACCCAGTAAATTCACTTTATGTTAATACAAGTAACGTAATTATTTTCCAAAAAAGATTGTCATTCTTTTACATTTTGTGAATTTTTAATGTTGGCTTAAAGACCATGAGAGTCCCATATATGTTTCTGTGTTTGGTCTGTTAAGATCTGTGTGACCTCTGGCAGCCTGTCATATTCTGATGAGGAAATAGTGAAAAGCAAATGATGTCTTGGTGTTTTTTAAATGTTATTCCTGAAGAATAGTGTGAGAACAATTGAAGGACAGTCAGTACCTGAGTATTACGAGGAGACTGCATGTGATGGCTGAAGTGAGAGAGTAGTATATTCTTGCTGTAATTTAATTCTACTCAGATTGTGTGAATATTGTCTCTTTACTAAAAAATTAAAAAAGATTTCATATCATGATTTCAAATGCTAGCATAAATGAGACATTTTGGGGTCTTTAAAGTATAGGTTTATTTTATAGTTGAAACTTGTTTAGGGCCAGCCAAATAGCTCAGTGGATTAAAGCACCAGGGATTCCATCCCCAGCCTGCCCTGCTGGCCCCGCCCCAAGGGTCCCCTGAGACAGCAGTTGAGACTAGTGGTAGCATGCCTGTAATCCAGCACTTGGGAGGCTGTAAACAGGAGAATCATAGTAGTGAGACCCTGAACACCCTCTAGACCCTTCCCTAAAATACAGACAAAAACCCCAACTTGTTTAACAGTTGGAATTTGCCTTTCTTTCTGAGAGGTTTCGGTAAATTAGAAAATTTAGCATAGATGTAATGTTGTGTTCTTAAATTTTGTAATGAGAACGTATACTTGTGCTTTATATTAATTTTTAATTGTTCTGAGGATTTTTTATAACATGAAAACCTCAAAACTACAATTTAGTTGAAATTTTTGAAGATAAAAAGATAAATTGGCATGTACCAAGTAATGCTATCCAATTAAAAATGGATAGCATTACTTGGCATTGATAAGCATCTGTTAATGGATCACTTGGCATTGATAAGCATCTGTTAATTCATAACTGGTGACATTAAGTCACATTAACATTTGGGGTTTTTCTCAGCGGGTACATAATAGCTGTGGTAGCTTAGCTTATCCTGTGAGTCAAGTGATTTCACAAAATATGAACTTTCCCCTTAAGTAAAACCAAATGTTAACTAGCCAGAACAAATTGCATGTTTAGAGTATGTTTATTTAACATAAAGAATTATAGCATGTTACATAGCAGTTACTTTTGTCTTTCACATAATAGGTGAAGTATTATAGACATCTAGCACCTGATCACTTACTGCAAATATGTCATCGACTAGGACCTCTTCTTGAACAAGAAATTCCTCAAAGTGTTCCTGGAGTACAGACTTTATTAGGAGCTGGAAGACAGTCCTTGCTACGCACAAATAAAAGTAAGACAGTTTTTCAGTGGGATATGTCCATCCTTGTTTTTGTGTTCTGTGTTTGTGGGATACAAATATGTATATGTTTAATAGGCTGCAAGCATGTTGTGTGGAAAGGATCTGCTTTGGCTGCGCTGCACTGTGGAAGGCCGCCTGAGTCGCCAGTTAACTATGGGAGCCCGCCCAGCATCGGTGAGTTGTTCACAGTGCACTTGAGAAATAAGAAAGATGTTTTGTTCCTAGGATGTCAGATTGTCAATTTTTTCTTAGTAGCTTAATAATGCATTGTATAATTCATACAATAGTGTATAACTATGGGTTATATACGTTGTTCTTTGTGTAGACTAGTTCATGAATTGGTTGTGCATTTTCACAAAACTTCGTTTATAAGTTGGGCATGGTGGTGCACACCTGTAAATCCCAGTGTTTGGGAGCTTGAGGCAAGAGGATCACCAGTCTGGGCAACATAATGAGAAGCTTTTTTTAAAAAAATTGTTCATAAAATATATGCTCTTCACTTGAGTTAGTGACAGTAGTGTCATAGTTATGGTAGAAAATAAAATTACTTTGGTTGTCTTAAGAAACACTGCATATGTTGTCTAGAAAATTTGAAAGGAAAACTGTTACAGATACTCCTTGAAATGCTTCGGCTCCGTAGCTGCTGCCACTCATACAGGAATCCTTGCAACTAGACCTCTTGGTGTGGTGTCTTCTCCCTTTCTCCTTTTTAATACATAAATTTAGCTCTTATATTTCTCTCATTGCTGTGTTCTTCTGCTTGAGGGAACACAAAGAGGTTGATGATAATATTTTAATGATGCTGAACTTTATTGACCATGAAGACAACTGAATTCCGGAGACATTCATTTTTTAAATATGGTCGCTTTACTTGCTGCTGCCATCTGGCTAGCTGGGAATGTCCCTCTGCTTTTACTTCTGACTCTGAATCTTTGTTCCTTTTCTGGATGTTTACTGCACTGGTAATCATAGTTTGTATAGCTTTTACTTTAATATTTCTTTCTGTATGGTTTTATTTTCAACTTTTTTGTATGCTTTTATTTTGCATATCTTTTAAAAATAGTATTTTTGCATGAAATTCATATATGTTACCTAGAAAAATGAAGGAACAAGAATTTCAAGAGAAAATTTTCATTAATCTATTGTCTACCTGTTACTGCTTTGAAATAATCTTTTTTTCTTATTGCTTTTAACATTTTTCTTTTTTATTTTCTGCAGTTTGACTAGTGTCAGTATCTTTTATTAACCTTGTTTGAGCTTTATTAAGCTTTTGAATCTGTAAAGTCTTTCATTGAAACTTTGAATTCTTAAGCGTTATCTTTTAAAGTAATTTACCTGCTCTGTTCTCTTCTGTAGAATTTGAGTTAAGCAAATGCGAGGCATCCTCATTTTATTCTTCGTTACCCTCCCAGATGTTTTACATCCTTTTTACTTTCTGTGATGCATTCTGGATCTTTCCTCTGACCCACTTTTCAGAATTATCTTGTGTGATATTTGCATTTTCAAGTAGTCAGGAGTGAACACTTTAAAATACATGATTGTCCTGATTAGTAATATCAGTATATAATTTTATTATAGTGAACACCCATTAAAACAAAGTAGTTGAGGCACCAGCCTGTATTTACACTTAGAAAATTATACTGAGTGTTACGGTGGTTTTTCTGGGGGAAAAATGGCAAAGGCAGCATTTTATAGGCCCTTCCTCCTGTAGGGAAAAGTTTATCTTGTCTTTGAAAAACTGCAGATCCATATAATAAAGTGAGTGTGTGCTTGTTCTTTCAACATATTGTCAGGCAGCACTGGGGTAGACAATGTAAAGTGTAAGAATAATTGATGATAAGTAATGTCTCTCTTACATTAGCTATAATTACTGTGTGTCAGTAACTATTCTAAGCATTTTTCCATGTTCTCTTTAAAAACCTTAAATGGAGCTGGGGAGATAGCTCAGTGGTTTAAGGGCCTACCCAGCAAATGCAAGATCATGATAACGATCTTTGGTACAAAAAAAAACCCAACCAACAAATAAAACCTTAAATGGTCTGTTAGGAGGAGCTACTCTTGTCTTTCAGGGAAGGAAACTACATGGTAGTGTTTGGTCATTTGACAAAGACAGGGAGCTAGGATTCAGTCTGGCATCCGCTATGCTATGTTTTGTTCCCTGTAGACTTGCTAGCAATTGACATGCTTAGCAGAATTGATATTGGTCATGTTTGGAAAAAGATAACCAAGTATCGATAAAATCAGATCATTGGTGAGCAGATGAGGAAACTGCTATAAATATGGACACACACTTTTGTTTCAGGCATGTGAATGAGACTGCTGCATTCAGGTAATGAAAATTAATTGTCATGCTGGTCGTTATTTGTACCATTCTAGAAGACTATTTCATGGTTAGGATATGGAATTCTTTTTGTTTTACCTATAGAGAAATACTTATGCTAACATGCCGATTTCTTACCTTTTAGAAATTATACTTACATAATTTCTGAAGTTGTGAAAGAGAAATTGGTCTGATCAACATAACTGTTGATGTGATGTCTTACTAGAGTTCACGTGGTGTACGGTTTTTTATAGTTTTGTTGAAGTTATGAATACAGTAGGTGATGGGGAAAATACTCATCAGTCTCCTTTTTTATTAGTACACGTTGCTGTGCATACTGATTAGACGGGTCGGGGGAAGGGTATCTGTGCAGAATGCATCTCTCCGTCCTCGTCCCTCTCCAGCCTTTTCCCTTCTGCTTTATAAAAGTTTGATTTCCATTTTTTTCTTCTAGGTGTGAGATGAAATCTCGGTATCGTTTTAATTTGCATTTCTCCAATGCCAGTAATGTTGAACATTTATAATTTGCTTTTTGTATTTCATCTGAAAAGGATCTGTTTGTTTCAGATGCCTTTTTTAAAAATTATTAATCTGTTTCAGACTTTATTCCCAGGCTTCTCCAGCTTAATTGGCTGCAAAGAATGAATTTTATGTAAGCAAATACTGAAAAGAGCTGCCGTGTCCAAGGGGCTTGGGCTTAAAAAATACTAAAGATCTGGGTTTTGTCAGATCCATAAACAATGACAATTTTAAAAAGTGATAATATAAAATAGCAGCTCCCAGTAATTTCTTCCAAGTATGATCTTTTTGAGAAGCTGAGTTAGTTCAGTTTGCCTCATTCTTAGACGCCTCATCAAAATTCTCCATAAGATCTGGAACCTCGTCACCATCCTCTCCAGTAGCAAGCAGTGCTTTTGCATCCACAGATTGTCTGGGTGGAACTTCAGCCAGTCTCCTTAAGCTAGTCAGACTGTCTGCACCAAGCTGGCTCAAGACGCTGGGTAGCATTTCTGTCAGCGTGGCCTGGAATGGTGAAAGTGTTTGCTGCCAGAGATGCCTGAACTTTTGGGCTGTTGAAGTGGATAACTGTTCCCTGGTTTGTAACATGTTCACCTCTTCAATACCAGAGATATTGTTGACCCCTAACTTCTTTAGTGAGTTTTATCATCTGCTATGGCTGTTCTATGAGCCACCTTCTTTCTGTGAAGAGTTCCTTTCCCACCAATGTGTACTTGTGCCTGCAGTTGGGCGAGTTTTTCCTGGTTCATGATAGTTTCTTTCATTTGAGGCTCCTCTCAGGTTCTGCCCAGAGGTGCAGGAAGAGACAGCATTGCCTCGCCGCCAGGGCCGCCTCCCTGGCTCCACTTCACCCCCGAAAGTTAGCCTGAGCTGGTGCGCCTGTCTTTCACATCACCTTCCTCTGCTCAGCCCTCAGATACCCGATTTTGTTGAATTGAGTCTTAAGGAGGGTTGATTTTTCTTTTTTTAAAGTTTTTTTAATATAGTGTGCATATTAGCCCTTTGATGAAAAGCTGGTTAAAAAAGCCCATCTCAGGGTTGTCTCTTCAGCCTGTTGGTCTTTTTGTGCTGTTCAAAAAGCTTTTTAGTTTGATGTGATCCATTGTTGAGTCTTTCTGATATTTCCTGTGCAATCAGGGTTTTCTTCATAAAGCCTGCACCAGGCTTCAAGAGCGTTAACCTGATTTATCTTCCAACATATTGTTTCTGTTGTAATGTTTAGATCTTAGATTAATTTCACTTTTAGTTTAGTGCATGCTAACGGATACGAGTCTAGGTTCAGCATGTGGAAAACCAGTTTTTCCAGCACCATTTATTAAAGAAGGTTTCTTTCTTCAGTGGAAGTGTTGGTCCCCTTTGTCAAAGAAGTTACCTAGCTGAGTATGTTTGGAGCTGTTTATGCGTCTTCTATTTTGTTCCATTGATCCTTGAGCACCCCCTCCTGCCAGCTGTATAACTACGTGTTTGGGATTGTGATGTCCCCTACCTTGTTCTTGGTTCCTGGAGCTGCCTTTGCTATTGTAGGTCTCCTGTGGTTCCAAATGAGTTTTAGGGTCATTTTCTGTAGGTCTGTGAAGAATGCAATTTATTTTGATAGAGATTGCATTAAATCTGAATAACAGGTTTTGGCAGTACAGCGTTTTCACTGTGTTGGTTCTACCTGTCCAAGAACAGAAGATACCTTTTCCATTTTCTCATGCCATCTTTACTCTTTCTCAGACTGCTGTGTTTTTCAATGTAGAGGTCTTTCATTTTCTTGCTTCTGGTAATTCCTATTTCATTTTTCTTGATGCTATCTTGAAGGTGTTGTTTCTCTAATTTCTCTCGATGAGGCTGTTATTGGTAATCAGGAACCTATTGATTTTTGAGTATACTCTGTATCCTGCTAAGCTGTTAAGTTGGGGTTGCCCAAGTTAGTCCTGTATACTGATGCAGTGTGCAATTTCAAGGTGTTAAGAGGTCAGACAGTTTTAATTTGTGAATGCTGTATTGACTTGCTTCTTTCGTTGGTTTTTCAGCTAACTACCTTTAGAAGTTTTCTCTGTGGACATCTTTTTAATTAATTAATTTTTTGTATTTTAGGGAAGGGTCTGCCGGATGTTTAGGGTCTCACCACTAGATCGGACTTGTAGTGATCCACCTGTCTATAGTCTCCAAAGAGCTGAAGTTACAGGCATGCACCACCACGTCCGGACTCAATTACCATCTCAGCACTCCCCAGAGGTGGGGCTGGCTCAGCAGGCTGAGGATCCAACCCCAGGCCCCTGTGCCTGCTTGCAGGTGCTTTAGTCTCCTGAGCTGTTTGGCCGGCCCTTCTGTGGTCATCTTGGTATTACCAAGTAGGAATGGAAATAAGAAAAAATTAATATTTCAGTTTACAATGCAGATTTAAATGTTTACCATAGGTCCCAAATATTGAAGTTTTTCACATTTGCGATAGTTTGGTTGTTAAATAAACTTAAACTTTTGTAATAAATTTACCAAAAAAGTTGCGCAAGTAATTCAGAGAGCTCTTGTATTTTCCTCTCAGGATTCTCCTAGTGTAGTTGTACTTTTCACAGTACATCTCTCAAAAGTACCAAGTCAACATTAGAATATTACCATTGCCTAAAGAGAAAACCTTATTCATACATCACCAAGTTTTTTTTAATTACTATGTTTTCTTGTTCCAAGGTCCAGGCTGCCATATTTTGTGCTTAGGGTTTGCTTTTTTAAAAATTCTGATCAGAGTAGGGGCTGAATTGAATTTTCTTGGATATTTTTATACTATATGCAAACCATTGGACTGCCTTTGACTCTCACATTTGCCTCATAAACTAAAGTAGAAATTAGCTCTGAAACTTGTTATTTCAAGATTGAAGCCTGAAGTCATTTTACTGTAGTCTTAATTTATTTTTTGTCTATTCAGTAAATGACAGCAGTTTATTTTCTTGTCTTTTGAAAAGTCTGTTCTTTGTTTTTGGCAGAACCAGGGATTGAACTCAGGCCCCTGCGCTCGCCCGGCAAGTGCTTATTCTACTGAGCCATCTCCTTGGCCCCTAGTCTGTTGTTTATAACCGATGCCACAGCCACATTTCTTCAGGCCTTGTTACTTGCCTGGAGTTCTATCTCATTCTTACTCATCAAGTAATTGTCAAGACCCTGAATTCATATTAGGCACTTGGCTGGAACCTGGGATTGCTGGATCAACAAGAAATAGCTCCTGTTCTCCTAGCGTGTGCTACTTGATCATTTGTCCCTAAATTTATTCTTTTTTTTTTTTTTTTTTTTCAGAACTGGGGATTGAACTCGGGCCCTTGCACTTGCCAGGCAACCACTTTTTCTACTGAGCTATCTCCCCGGCCCCAGTTTATTCTTATAGAACTTCATTCTAACCAAGGTTTTGTAACTTTAAGACTACTGGCTTTGTTATAGATTGTAGATATAGATATGTGCTTATAGAATGTTAATCAGCCTTTGGCTTCTGCCACTAAATGTGGGTAGCACCTACTTTCCCGTTGTGGCAGTCCAAAAAGTCTCCAGTTGTTGGCCAGTGGCTTAGGGCACAGTTAGTACTGACCTCTTGGAAGTACAGATATGATCATAGCGTGTGGTTGCTTTTTTCTCAGTTGGAATAGTCGTAGCTGTTTTAATGTAGGATATGTAACTTTTTATGCTGTGTCTTCATGTTTACCTTGGCAATTCTGAGAATCAGCAGTTTCTTTTCTGTCATTTTGTTTCTATACTTTGTTTTTCTCTGGAATGTCCTCTTTTGTAGTGTGTGTGTAACTTCCTTCTACTCACACTTGACAACTTAGATGCTGGACCAGAATGAAGTTAGTTCTCTGTGGTTGCTTTTTGTCACAGGATTGCAGCTGTTTACATCTCTTTCCTTTGCATGCCCTTGGGTCCCACACGAGAGATTTGTTTTCTTGCTCTTTTCAGGCTCAATTCCTTAGCATTAGTAAATGGTAAATGAAAAAGCAACAGGTAACTGATGTAATTGTTCCCTGGGGTGGGACAAAGAAAGTTTACATGTAGGTGTGGAGTAAAGACATTGAATATAAAATAAGTAGGAAGAAGAGAGATTTAGTCCAAGAATTGATTATTTATTGAAAAAAATCAAGTCTGATTTGTTTTTGATTAAGTATTATGGTCACATACAAATTTGTGCTCATGTTGTACCTTCCTCACTAGTCCTTCTAATGAGCTGACAGGAAGCACCACTACCAGTCACACATACAACAGTAAAAGTTT
>NDGN011465585.1:0-12599 GCA_002564285.1 Tympanoctomys barrerae
GAATCGAAAATACTGCCTAATGTTCCACAATAATTATGAAAATATAAAATAAAGCAAAAAATGTTCTTCAGTATATCTTTCAGGTTCCCTGAAAGGCTACTTAGGGATATAAAAAAGGAATTGGGATGCATTATGTTTGCGTACCAACTCTACACAAGGAATTAAAATATTGTATATTGCAAACTTGGATCAACAAAGGGAAGGAGATTATGGGATGGGTGGAGAGGAAAGGAATGGAAAGAAAGGCTAAGGAAAGGAATTAACTGCAAGCAGGCATAGGGGCCTGGGGTTCAATCTCTGGGCCTGCCATGCTGGCCCCACCCTCAGGGCACACTGAGATGGCAATTGAGACTGGGCCTGGTGCGCAAGCCTGCAATCCCAGCTCTAAACAGGTGGATCACTAGGAGTCTGATCTAGTAGTGAGACTAAACACTCTGTAGACCCTTCCCTAAAATTAAAAAAAAAATGGAAAGGAATTAAGACAGGGCATGTGCACAGGTCAATATTTTTCAAGCAATGTGGTTATTATATACCACACAAAGGTATTAATAAACTAAAATTTAAAATAAATGAAATAAAAGTGGCTGTTTTACTTCAAAACTGCAAAAGATATTACAATCTCTTAAATTCCCTGCATTCATTTAATGTCCATTTTATTAATATTTGCTATTTGTTGAATCCTCAACTTATTTCAGGTACTGCCCCAAAGCCTTCACTATTTTGCAATCTGATTTTAATGCTTATAATAACTAAATAAGATAATTACTGTACTAACTGCCTTCTACAAGTGAGAGCTTTTCTGAGAGCAATGGGAGAGGAGGTAACTGGGGCCAGAGCTCTGCCTGGTCAATCAAGCAAGGTCTGTGCCAACGGAGTCCACTGCTTCATTGTTGTGCCATCTTGCAAGAAAAGACTCCACAGTCTCAGAGTGGCCTTCAGTGCTTTCTCTTTAGTCATGAATTTTGTTAACGTCCAAAGACAATGGCACTGTGGTACATTCCTGTACATCCAAGATACTATGTAGAAAGAGGCCAGAAGATCAGGGAGCCCAGGAGTTCAGGGCCACCTGCATGACCTAGTGAGACTTCACTGCAGAAAACAGAGGGACAAGGTAGGGGACAAGTATAAATGTCTTTTAGTGTTTAATACAACAGTTCCCCAAGAAGTCTTTGTATAGAAGTCCAGTGCCTTCATTTCTTGGAATTGTTTTGCTGATTGAAATTCTTACTAGTAAAATCCATTTTCTTAATTACAACATAAGTGTAGAAATACTCATGAATTGTGGGTAAGCTTCTCAAAATAGATAGAAATTAAGGATAATCCTTTCGGTAGCATTTGGGCCAACAATAAACCTCTTCATTGACAACAGTTCCATAATGTTATAATGAAATGGAAATTTATATTTTACGTAGTGAAAGCATCACCATGGACGCAACATAATATAGACATTAGCCCCATACTTGTGGTGATGCTGTTATACATGAACCTACTGTCCTTTAGAAGCTTTCCACAGCAACTAGGCCCTGTATGTAATACAGGATAATGATCGCTGGTGCTTATGTTACTGGTTTATTTAGTTATTATACTATATATCATTATTTTAGATTATATTATGTCTTATTTAGTATAAGCTCATAACAGTGTACCATGCTATATGGTCAGCAGCCTCATCCAGCACGTGCTAGCCCGCCTTCTGATTATGTCAAGGTGACGCAGGAATGACTGAGCTAAGTCACCTACCTTTGTTTCAGTGCACTCTACCGCGTCTACACAAGGACAAGATTCCCTTACGCTGTATTCCCATTTCTCAGGATGTGATCCCATTTTTAACTGATTCTTGCCTTCATTCCAAGCCCTTAGGATAAAAGAAAAGAAGCAAAATTTGGCTTTTTATCAAACTCTGTAATTGTAAGTCTCTTGCTTATTCTTGTACCCAAAGGGCTGGGATATAGCTTAGTGGTACAATGCTTGCCTGGAAAGTGCAAGGTCCTTTGTTCAAGTCCTGGCACCATTTTTTTTTTCTGTAGGCATAGTTACTTCAGCTCATATGTGATATGTAGTTTTATCTGTCAACTTAGCTAGCCTGTTGTTCTGAGGTATCTGGTCAAATATTGATCCAGATTTTTCTGTGCAGGTATTTTAAAGATAGGATTAATATTTAAAATAATCCTATCTTTTAATATTTAAATTAATCCTATCTTTATTCAACAGACTTTGAATAAAGCATGCTGCGCTCTGTAAAGGGGGTGGGCCTTACTGAATCACTTGAAAGCCTCGAAAGAAAGGGCTTTGGCCCCTGAAGAAGGAGTTCTGCCTCCAGAGTGTTTCGGGCTCAAGATTAGGGTATTAATTTTTCTCTGGGTGTCTCACCTAATTTCATCATTTCCAACTTTCTACAAGGCTGTGAACCCAGCTCTTAAATCCCACCTTTATGTATCTGTACAGTTGGCTGGTTCTGCTTCTCTGGACTACTTTAGCATTCCTTGGAAAGTGTGTATGATAGAAAAGCTTCTAACAACTTTATTTGCCTTTTTCTATCACTTGCTAAAGCAAGCAAAAGGATCAGAGAATTTCCAAAGAAGGAGAAATAAAACGTATTCCTTGATATGGGCAGCCAGGGTTCTAGGGGAGCCAGGCAACTCCCAAATTGGTAGTATCACCAAGGTCATTTCTGCAAAATGCAACCTGACATGTACCACATGTTCTGATTTGGTGCTTTTCATCCTGACCAAGTCAGGTTACCAACACAGGCTTCAAGGTGACTTTTCCACACCCTATTATCAACTCAAATGCTTTGCTTCTCTTGTCTTCTAGAAAATTCCCCATCCTCTTCAAAGGCTTTATTTATCAACACTTGTCCTCTTTGATGTCACTCCTCACTTATCGTTATTGTCATTTGGCATTTAAATGTCATCTTACACATTATATTTTGGAGGTAAAGGTCATGCTAGTGAAAAAAATGAGCTCTGGCTGCAGACAGGCTTAGACATGCTCTATATGCTCATGGAGCTGTTTGTGTGCTACCTAGAAATGGAGAAGTTGGAAAATTGCATAATTATTTCTGCCCCTCACTCTGCTGGCTTGTAACATGGGAACAATAATAGTACCCATTTCACAATATTTTATTTCAGATATAAATTAAAGGACACAATACCATTAATTTTTATGATGATACTTAATATTTGCTTGTCAATTTCCACAATGTGAGGCATGATTTCAGTCACATATCAGCAAATGCTTCTATTTCCAGCCTATGAATAAAAAGACTTGAAACTTATTTTTGTTACTGTGGCAATTTCAAGCATGCAACGTCTTAATAGAAAAGCTAAACCACAACTCCACATCATCATATTTGCCTCCTGTATTCCCATGACTCAGCCTGGTCTTGGATGTTATCTTTTGTAAATGGGCATATTTTGTTAAATTAATGGATTCTCACTTAGGTACTAATCAAAAGAATTCTATTCAGAATTTGTTACAAATTGAAGTTCATAGGAATCAACATACACAGAAGAGTACCGTTTCTATGCTTCTCAGATTTCAATGGAAGATTTAGATCTTTTCAAATCTTGTTGACTTTAATGGCTGAAAAAACATGAAATGAAACTAACTAGGTGCTGCAGACAAATTATGGTGTGCCTTGAGTATCTTTAGTAATGAACATCATTGATTTCAGACTTGTAAATTACTAGTACATAATATCATATGATTACTGTTGATTAATAAATATACAAACAAAACTTTCTGTATATTTTATAGTGTGATACCTTGACTGCAGACAAATATACATGCTGTGGTTGCTATGCTAATATCAAATGATAGGTGTAATATATAGTAAAAGCAAAATATTTTGAAAACATTAGGCTGATATATTTTTATACCATTAAAATCATACTTGCTCTATTAAACAAGACCTTAAAACTTTGAAAGAGGAATGTAGATTAATGCAGTACAACATATTAGAATATTGACTCTAAAGATGGCATGTTGTATAATTTTACCAATATAGTTGAAATTTATAGATACTATGTGCTAAGATTATGTGATATATACATTTTATAGAGATGATTTCTAAGGAATATCTAGGTTCTAAATTTTTAAATTATAGACAACTGATTGTACAGTCTAAAGCAAATTTAAACTTATATTTGTTCACTCTAATGTTTTTAGATATACAGAATGAACTTTTAGTGCAAATGGTGGAATTTATTAAAGCAAGAGCAAAATTCTAATTCATCTTAAAAATTAATCACAAGACCTTTCTAAGTCAGCATCCCATTCAGTTATCACCAATTAGCTGTAATGGAAAACTGGCTCAACTGCTGAAGAATTGACATAGTTTAGCAGTTGTTTGCTGGACCTATTTTACTCATTACTATGATCTGTTTTGTCCTTGTAGTAATTTAACTTTGAGTCCCAGGTTCAGAGAACACCACATTCTTTCTTTTCTCACTTCAGTCTAAGAAATAGGTCTCTCATGACGTAGCATATTATGACATAATGTGAATTTGTTTTACATATTAAAATATGGCTGTAGAAAGTGCACTAGTACAATTATATTGCTACTTTAGAGCTCTGTAGCATCAAATAAAATAGCTTCTCTAATTCAGTTAAGTGAAATATTAATAAAAACATACCAATATGGATGCTTTCCAATAATATGGCAGACAAAAATCATACAAGTCCTTTTACAATAAAACATGTGGATCTTAGCTGGTGATGAAGATTATAGAGATTAGTAAGGAATTGCATTTGTACAAACTAATAGAAACTCCTATGGGTCTTCTCCATGGAATATACAAAACACAATAATAAAAATTTAAAATCAGATTAATGAGTCTATGACATGGGAAATATATTGAAAAATGCCCAAAGAAGCCTGGTTTACAAATCTAAGCCTCTGTCCTGCAGCAAGGAGGAATAACTTAATCAGGGATTAGTTCATTGCCAGGCTATAATTGAGGAGTCCCAACACTGTGGCACTCACTGACTCTAGCAAGAGGGACCCTACAATATAGCTGTATAATAGCATTGTTTTCTTGGGTATCCCAAAATTCCATAAAGTCAAAGAAATGCAAGATAGCAAACTATAATCCTGAAATGCATAAAGGAACAGTGCTGCTGAATGGGATTTCACAGATAAAATTAAACCACAGTTTTTAGTGCTGTGTAACTATGATATCACATTTGTGAGACAGAAAACTCAAAATCCATTTGCAAAAAGGCTTTTAAAAATAAAAGCAGGAAAATCTCAAAATGAGAAAATAATACCATTAGAAAATCATGCTTCAGGGGCTGGAGAGATAGCTCAGTACAATAAGCGCTTGCTTGGCAAGTGCAAGGGCCTGAGTTCAATTCCCATTTCCACTAAAAAAAAAAAAAGAAAAGAAAATCATGCTTCAACATGGAATATAGTAAAAGAAAAATTCATTTATTTAAGAATGAAAAATTAAAACATTGAATGCCGGCCTGATAGCTCAGTGGACAAAAGCACCTGCTTTGGCAGAGTGCAGCGGCTGGGATTTGATTCCTTGTATACCATGCCTCCTTGCCCCTTGGGTGTGGTGGCCCTTGCCTGTAATCCCAGATTTTGGGAGGCAGAAAACAGGAGAATCACTACAAATCCAATTCATGTAGTGAGACCTTATAGACCCTGTACCCCCTGTACTAAATGAAAAAATAAATAAATAAAACATTGAAAATAAAAAGTGAACAGGGGAAAAAAAATACATTGGAAATGAGATGGATAGAACTGATAGACCTGAGAGAACTTCCTTGAATATAGTCAGGGAGACAAGAAAAGGAATCAATTTTAAAAGATGAAAATATGGAGGGTAGAATAAAGAGCCTAAACATTTCTCATCAGAGTCTGATAAATAGATGGAGAAAAAAATCCTGTATCAAAATAGGCAGTGTGTGAGAGTCTTTAGGTCTCGCAAGAGATACCACGCCATTAATAAGGAAGCATAACACATACGATGATGCAGGATAAAAACTGTATCTACAACACAAAAGGTATAATTTTTTGCTACCTGGAATTCACCTAAATAAGAAAAGCCATTAAGAGAAAAAGATCTTCAAACATTTAGTATGGAAACCACATAATCAGTACAATATAGATATACATAAAGTGCAGAAGGAAAAGATTCATGAAATACATAAGCACTTAAGTATTTTTCAAGAACAAAGATCCAATGCAGATATTTTACGATAAACTAAAAATAATTAACACCATGACACAGAACACACTGAAGTTTAAACTTTAGAAAGATGAAAACAACTTTAGAAAAAGCCTGAAATGTGACAATGAATGTTGATCAAAAAGTATACGTTTGTAAATACATTTATGAAACAGTGAACTTGCTTTATCATATCACAGGTCATCTCCCCAATTAGTAACAGTAAACTATGTAAATCAGAGAGTAATACTAGTATAAAATCTAGTCTCAGATACTTCTTCGTTTTAATAGTTAAGGAATGAGATGTAAACATTTTAATTACTAAAACTATGCATGTATGCAGGATTGTGGATTTCTACTGGTTTATGGAAAGAAGCAGCTAATGCTCAACTTTTTTTTCTTCTTTTTCATTGTTTTCCTCTTTCTCTCTTCTTAGTTTCTTACACCTTTATCTTTCTTCTTTCTTTTTCCAATTTTTCATGCATGAATCTGATAATCTAAACAGCTAAGTGGAAGACAGCACTATGCAACAAGACAAATACTGTCAAATTTGTGCTGCTTTGTTTAGTGAATTTCTGTGCCATTTCTAATTTTAGTGCTATGCTGCATTCTCTTAGAAAACAAAAAACATGAAAAAGAAAAATGCAGTGAAATATGTTGAGCTCCAAAAATAAATAAATGAATAAATAAAATTACTAAGACAATAGAAATAGAACATACAACTAGAAAATTACTAATATTGATTGAGAACGCAAACACATAATTAATCAGTTCTCAGAAGCAGGATCGGAACAGAGAGAAGAAAATTCTTGTTCAACAAAGAGACAAAATTCAAAGGAGGTAGAATAAAACAAAATATAGTATTATTCAAAATAAATGGGTTGGACTGAACTTACAGGGAATAAGATAGAGACTATCAGAATAGACAGCAAGAAAATTCAGCTATATGTTGTTTACCAAACACATACTAAACCATATGAAGTCAAGAAACTTTAAGATGAAGTGGAAATTTTGCTTTTTAATCGTATGATGAGCCAGGCGTGATCATCGTGCTTATGGCGAATGTTTATGCAGCTTCCACTTGGTCTCGAGACTGAGGATCAGAAGTTGGCATGAGCAAGCTCATTCCCACTCACCCATGCCCATGAGCTATTTTTAGCAAAGGGTTTAAATGAAATGTCCAATCTCATACAGATATTAAATGGCAGAACCAGGAGATAATCCTTGGAATTACACCTGACTAGGGTTTGCGATGATCACCTTGTATAAAAAATTTATCATTTATGCTGAAAATAAAGGAATTCTAAATTAATAGTTGTTGAATAAAATTAGCTTTAAATATAATTAACAGTTGTTGATCATTTACGGACAATTTTCTTGGACATTTTAAAATATTTCTTCCACATGGAAATAAGTGAATCTGGCCAATATAAGTAAACAAAGAAAAGCTTCCCAATAATTCACAGGTAAGGTATAGAAAAAATAAAGAAAATGTACATATTCTTGTAACTCAATAATAAAAATATGCTTTAAATCCTTACAAATCTTAATCATTTGAAGATTTATAGGCTTCAAAGGATTATTTTAGACAAAGTAGAAAAAACAAAGCTACTAAATGAAGAAAAAATTTAAACAGAATAGCATAGATTTTAAAATAGATTGCATGAAATACTAATTTTAAGAATTAAATGAATGAAAGAGAAAGAAAGCGATAGGAGAAAGGCCAATGAAAACACACCTTAAAAAGGCAAAAAATGATATAAGCCCCTGAAACTATATGTATGAACCAGGTATTTTCATATATAAAGGGAACAAAATTTAAAAGATAAAAAGATGACTACATTTATATTAATATATCTGAGCCCTTTTACACAGTCAATTTATAGCGGGACTTATTAAAACTGCACAAATAAAAACAGCATTTATACAAGCATGCAAATACATGCATATAATTTTAAAACAATCCCATATGCGAAATCATAAGCACTATATATTAATTGACAAGTTTTTTAATCTTTAAATAATGAATAACTTAATTTTTTTTCCTTTGGTATTATAGGGAAGGGTCTTCAGGGTCTGTCTCACTACTAGATAGGACTTGTAGTGATCAGCCTTTTTTCAGGCTCCCAAGAGCTTGAATTATTATAGGCATGCACCACCATGCACAGTCTTAATCCCCATCTCAGTGTGCCTTGGGGGTGGGGCTGTATTGGCAGGCCCACGCATTGAACCCCCAGCCCCTGTGCCTGCTTGCAGGTGCTTTAATCTGCTGAGCTATTTGGCCAGCCCTGTAAAACTAATTTAATATTAACTCTAATATTGATACAAAGAACAGGCTAGGAGATAAAAATAGATAAAAGAAGAAGAAAGGGAGGAAGGAAAGAAAGGCCAAGGGAGGGAAGGAAAGAAGGCCAGACAAAAAAGAAAATGTGCAGGGCTGGGCATGGTAGTGCATGCCTATAGTCCTAGCCCTCTAGAGTATGAGGACAGAGAATTGTAGCAAGTTCAAAGCCAGCCTGAGCCACATAGCTAGATCCTGTCCCAAAAAAATCAAATATAGGAATAAAAGGAAAGAAAAAGAAAAAGAAAAACACAGGATAATTTTACCTAAAGAAAAAGGCAAAAAGAAAGAACTTAGTCATAAAATGTTAGCAAAAAACATAAGCTTGAATATCACAGAATGTATAAAATAAACAATTGAGTTGATCAGAGAAATAGAAAGCTGATTTAATATTATTAGATTCTCTTTAGGGGTGAGCATCGTAATAACTGATTAAAGAAAACAAAATACACAAATTTTCAGCAGCTGCATAAACTTTAACTAGAAAAAGAAAGCCCTTTCTTTTTGAAAATATATACCTTCCGAATACCTTAAGTGAACTTATCCTACTGAACTAGTGAAAGTTTGGAATAATTTTTGTCAATATTAGCAGGAGGACAGGTATTATCAATAAATAATGTCCTTATTATTAGTACTTTGAAATATTTTACTGCAATGCCCTGGCCAAAAGAATAAGATAAATAAAAGAAAGGAACAAAAAAAGGAAGGAAGAAAGGAAGGGAAGGAAGAAAGGAAGGGAAGGAAGGAAGAAAAAACAAAAGAAAGAAAAAGAAAGAATACTCTGAAAGACTGGAAAGAGTGATTTCCTTTTCGTTAATAAATCGTAACTATGCATTCCGCAAAAACCTGACAAAGTTAGAAGTGAAATATTAGAAATAGATAAATTGCAGTATATGAAATCTTTACACAGTCCTTCTTACATTCCACCAAGAAAACGTCTACCATGGCATGTTTACTAATGTCCATACATTGCTAAAATAAATAACCTATACACTTGGTGGCTTAAAATCACTGATACATATTTGCTCACAATTTTGAAGAGTAGAATCATGAAGATATTCACAAGACTGTACTTCCTCTGAAGGATCTCTGGATACTTTTTTCCCTTGATAATTTTAGTTTCAGGTGGTTTTCACATATAACTTGCATCGTGGGTGCATTACTCCAGTCTCTGCTTATGAGACTATATGGCTTTCTCCATTTTTTTACAAAATATACACTGTATGATGTTTATAATATTTATATCATCATACATAGAGAACTTAGAAAATCTAACATGCCCATTGCAAGATTCTTCATTAAATCACCAAAGACTCCTCGAAACCAACACACATTCCATTTGTGGAGATTAAAATGGAAATATCTTTCAGGGCCACCATTCAACCCACTGCAGTGCTCTTATCTGAAAACTCATGAAAAAAGAATGATGTAAATAAACGAAGAAAAAGAGATTATGTGTAGAGTATGTGTCCTCTCTTCTAGGTACTAATCATCAGATTGAAATTTCATAAACATACTACTTATGAAAGACAAAATTCAAATAGAAAAAAGAAGACAGGATCTAGAATTTCTTGATAATTGGCCCAAGCCCTGCTATCATCTTTTCAGTAGCCTTTTTGTCCTTCATTTTTCCTCAGAAATTCCTTTCCAAAAATTATTAAAGAGAAAAGAGTATTTTAAAGAAAACATTAGAAATGATACAGAATTTCACTAACCGAGATAATAGCAGTTCAATAATTGTTGTTATATATTGCATATTGTTGTCTTCCAATTGGCTCTTTACATTACTAGATATAAGCATGCAAACTTGGTCAAAAGAATGAAGAGAAGAAAACAAAATAAGCATTAACTGATCCTTTCAATAGGCCAATAGAAATTAGCAGTATAATTATCCAAGGTATAATATGTATATACATATGTATTTCTTTTTGCCTTCATTTTTTCTTTTTTTCCTTTGTTTCATCCCAGTTATTCCTTCCTTTTGAACAGTCTACCTTTCCCCTTTCACACTATGTATTGTACTTTTCAGATTTTATTTACTCTTTCAGATTTTTGCACTAGAGAGACAATTTGATATTTATACATATGGGATTGATTTACTTCACTTATGAGCTGGGTTTCTAGTTTTATTCACTTACCTGTAAAAGCCTCAAGTTAATCTGAATCTATAGCTGAGTAATACTCCATTGTATAAAAAAAATCACATCTTTTAGACTGGGCCTGGTGGCACGTTCCTGTAATCCCAGCTCTTGGGAGGCTGAACAAAGGTGGATCACTAGGAGTCCAGTCTACGTAGGGAGACCTGGTAGACCCTGTAGACCCTTACTAAAAATACACAATAAAAATAAATAACAAACCACAACTTTTTATCCATCCCTCAGTTGAAGAACATTTGGGTTGTTTCCAAGATTTAGCTATGACAAACAGCCCTGCTATAAACCTAGATGCACATACATTGCTGTGGTATGATGCTATCTGTCCAGTACTATAACATACTCATCACCAGGGATTGAATCATAACTGAAACATTCCAGCCAAAACCATTGTTGATAATGATCTTCCAGAGTGCCACCCCAAGTCTTCCATGTTATAACCCATGAAATATAAATAGAAAATTTTCAGGTAACAGAAAAAAAAATTTATGCTGAAATAAAAGAAATATCTTTCTGTGCACTCCTTCATTCTTGCTTTTAGTATTGGTGTGGAGAGGTTGCCATAGAATTATGGTTTCTAACCCAGGATTGAGGAAAAAGAAAAAATAACAATCCAGATAGATTAGAGCAGGAGATTGAGGCAGCAATCCCCCTGTCCTTTTCAGACTTCACAATAAAAAGATTATCATCTCTGTGGCTAGAACAAGTGTTAGCTACGTATTAAGGTATTTGAAGCCTCAAATATTTCCACATGAACTTATACATGATCATTTATAGATGCTTTCCCTTTCTGTTGTTTTTTAATATGAAATCAAACATCATCAAGATCTTTATCATAAACACCTTTGCACATTTAGAGGCTAGAGCAAACTTCTGTTCCAAATTAATAAGGAGTCTTCTCAGTCATACAGAGCCATTTTTGTACTTTTCACTCTCCTGTGAATGATTGAAAATATGCATTGTAGTTTTTCATGGAAAAAATTAAATCCTGTAGGCATTAAAAGTTGATGATTTATTTTCCTTTTCTTTTTTCATGTGCCTTCTGAGAAAAATAATATCACAATTTGGTCCACGCATGGGTTTTTTTTTTTTTTGAGACATGAGACAATGCTCAGAGTTGTCACATTATCATATCTACCTGACAGATTTTCTTGGCAAATAACAATGTTGACAGAAACAATTGACACACAACATCTAAAATATAAACCTCTCTTCAGATTATTGACTTGTGACTCTGAGCAGAACAGCTTTCGATAGTCCTGACAATCACAACCAAGTTTCTTAAGAAGTGTGGTTAAATCCCAGGGTGCTCCAGTGTTGCCTTCATGGGCTTACTTGATGTCAGTGCTTAGTCTGGACATAGATGGTTGTTTCTCAACATCTCCAAAGGGCTTTTCCTGATATTGTATATGTGAAATCAGATTTTTCAGTGAAATTTATTTTTAGAAATTCATAAAATATTTTGTTTTCCTTGTGTTCACATGGATAGATTTTCATTATTATTTTACATTATTCCTTGTACTCATGAGAATGTCTCTCAAAGATTACAGTGTGCTGCTTAACGCTGATATTCCTAAGGAGTTATGGGAGATTACGGCCTCACAGAGGGCCATGTCACTCCTGGAATCTCTGAGTGCTAGTGGAGACAAGAGTGGCTCTTCTCACTTAACTATTGCTTACATTACATTGCACTTACTAGGACATTCACTTAGCAATTATTAACTTTCTACATCTCTCAGAATGAGGGTAGTGTCCAAAAAGCCATCCATGTCTTATCATTAATACTAACATCTGAAACACATGGGTGTATGTACTTATTGTCCCATTAGAATATTTCTGGACCTACATATATATGCTTCCTTATGAAACACAGCAATGTTATTTTCAGTATGCCATAAAATTCCTCACAACTTGCATCCTTAAAAT
>NDGN011465591.1:0-40930 GCA_002564285.1 Tympanoctomys barrerae
TATATATATATATATATATATATATATAATATTCATGTCCACTCATTTGTTCATGAGCTCTCATTTTAATTCCACATTTTGGCTATTGTACATAATACTGAAATGGCCCACAATTGCGGACTTTTCTCTTTATGACTAGTTAAAAGTAGGATTGCTAGCTTATATAATGGTTCTCTTTCTTATAGTTCGTGGACTCTTTGTACCATTTTCCATTGTAGCTTCTCTACCCTACATTTCCATTAACAAGCGAAAGTTTGCTTTTCTCTACTCCCTCATCAACACTAATTATCCTTTGAAAACTGCAATTCTAATAGATCTGAGGTGTTACCTTGTGTGGTCTTAGTTATTTCTTTGATGATCAGCATCTTGGTTATGTTTCTCTCCTTGCTGAGACAAATTACCTGATGCCCAGAATTAAGAAAGGAGAGGTTTATTTAGCTCATAGTTTGTGGACCAGTCCATACCAGCCTGGCCCCAAGAATAAGCAGCACATGACAAAGGATAACAGTTGATGTCATCAAAAAACAGCAAAAGCAGCAAGATCAAAAGAGAAGGAGCAGAAAAAGAAAGCCTCTTTCCCTCCCTTATATTGTATACCTGTTACAGGGCAGGTGGAGCACTTGCACCCATCATAATCCCAGCAATGGGCCACAAATCAATCAAAAATCCTGGAATCCACCCGCCAGGACTGCATGAGGCTTTAGGGGGCATCCAGACACAAATGATGACATTCTGCCCCAGGGCCTCAAAGACTTATGCATATCCCTTTATGCAAAAGATATTTAGTCCATCTCTAAGATTCCAAAACAGTTTCAGCATTGCTGAAAACTCCTAATCCCAGATATCTAAGGCAAACTCTTAGCTGTGAGCACCTGTGCAAATGAAAAGGTAAGCACTTCCAACATTCAAAAGCCTAAGATAAACACTAGTACTCCAAAAAGTATAGACTGGGGGATAGAAAGCATTAGGACTAAAGCATCTCAAAATCCAGTAGGACAGCCATTAAGCTTTATTGTAATGTGTGGACCATCCAAAGCAAGCTGTGATAAATTGTGAGCTCCATGCGGCTCCACCCCTGTGGTACTTCTGGTATCTGTAGCTTCTATGGCTTCTTTCCTAGGCCTGCTTTGCTCCCTCCTTGCAGCTTTCATTAGATGATCTATGTTCCCAGACTTTCTAACATTCTGGGGTCTCCACTGCACCTTTGGCTTCTTATTCATAGCTTCACATACTGCCATCTTAGGGGCACGCTTCCTGGCCTCCCAGGCCTTCTTAGGAAATTTGAGTGGAAGCCTTGTTAGCTTCAGAACTCTTGCATGCACTAAAACCAGCACCATGTGAACAATGTCTAGGTTTGCTGCCAGTTAGAGCCAAGCTTACTTCTCTCTTGGCTGTAGGGGTGGAGTGCCTGGGTCATGGGGTCAAGTGCCTGGGTAACTGAGCAGTTTGCTTCTGATTTTTAGGAACAAATCCTCTATGCCACCACTATTCTGAAACTTGGTGAAGCTGCCACTGCCATTCTAGAACATAGAGTGACTGGTGCCATTCTGGAATACAGACCTCTGTGGCTTTCTCCTCACTTTTGTGACTTTGAGACTCTGAAGGGTAGAGACCTGCTGATTATTTTGATGCCCTTGGGACATCTTTTATATTCATTCTCCTGTTCCTTCTCAGAAATCCAGATCTCGTTAGTTCTATCTTTGCAGTCTACAGCTTTACTGGAGTTTGTTTATTTGTTTGTTTATTTTTCTGGCCAGACTCTCAACATTTTAAATCATTTTCTTGAGGTCTTTGCTTTTAGGGTTTTTTTTTTTGTTGTTGTTGTTGTTTTGTTTTTGTGGTGCAGGGTCTCACTACACAGCCCACATTAGTAGTGATCCTCCTGCTTCCTGCCTCCCAACTGCTGGGATTACAGGTGCACGCCACCATGCCTAGACTCCATTGCCAGCTCAGCGCACCTGGGGGTGGGGCCGGCATGGCAGGCAGAGCCAGGGATCAAAGCCCAGCCCCTGCACTTATCTAAGCAAGCACTTAGTCTACTGAGCTATATTGCCGGCCCTGCTCTTTGCTTTTAATTCAGAACATAAATCTGACTAAAATTCTTCAATCATAGCCATACTATTGCCTCAAAATCAGACTGCTTTGAAATTTCTTCTAACAGATTAATTAGTGTACTGCCCTCAATCTCAGTCCCAGGCAAAATCTCTGGGCATGATCAAAAGGCAAACAAACATTTTGCAAATCTGTTGTCTGGAGTCCAGCAGCCAGTGCAGTTCTTCTTCCCAGCAAAAGACTCTAGCCTGGTCTTTACCAACAAAGTTTCTATTGACTTTCTCGTTTTCACATATAGAATAGCTGAAGGTGTCCAGCTCTGCTCTTTCAGGCAATATCTCTGAACCTTTCCAAGCTCTTCTCACAAGCCATTCCCAAAACTCTTGAACCACATGCTTAGGTACAGTCATAGCAATGATCCCAATTCTCTGGTACCAAATTCTGCGTCAGTTACTTTGGTCTTGTTGCTGAGACTTCTGTGTGACACTCAAGGTTAAAAGAGGAAATAGTTCACAATTTGTGGAAGTTTCAGTCCATAATCGTCTGGCTGTAATTCAGGGTTGCATGGCAGAAGGGCAGCAGTTTATGGTGGTGGAAGACAGAGAAAGCAACAAGATAAAAAAGGGACAAGTGCAAGAGAAGACTTTTCTTTTCCTTACACTGTATGTCCCCCCGCCCCTGGCACTGACGGAGCACTCCCACTCACATCCCAGCATTGGAAGATGAATCAGTCACAAGCCTTAGAACCTCTCCAAGTGACTGCATGAGGCTTAGGGAGGGGGGCATCCAGACAGAAACCATAGCAACCAATGATCATATACCTGCTTGCGCATCTTTTGAAAACTTTCTGTTCACATACTAAGTGAATTTTAAAATCAAGTTGTTTTCTGCCTACTGAGTTGTTTGAATTCCTCATATATTAATTTTTCATCAGATGTATGATTTCTAAGTAATTTCTCCTATTATATGGTTTGTCTATTCTTTCATTTGATGAATAGACTCTTTTTTAGTTTGACACTATCTTATTTGTCTCTCTCTCTCTATATATATATATTTACTTTTGCTTTCTTCATTTTGGGGATCATATGCAAAGAAATCATTGCCTAGATTAGTATTTTAGACCTGTCCTTTCTTTGTCTAATAATTTCACAATTTTAGGCATTGCATTTAAACCTTAATTTATTTTATGTTGTATATAAGGTGTGAAATAAAATATTTTGAGTTGGATAAAAGTGAAAACATAACTTTTTCAAAACATGTGGAATGCTTCAAATAGATATTAGAAGAAATTTTATTGTATCAAATGTTTATAGTAGTGAAAAAATGGCAAATGTCTCAATGCAGTAACAGAAGCTTCCATTGTAAGAAATGAGGAAGAGAAGAATTAAATCAACATCAAGTAAAAGGGAGGAAACAATAAAGAACAAGAAACTAATGAAAGTGAGAACAGAAAATAATAGAGAACATTAATGAAATCAATACCAGTTTCACTGGGAAACTAAGTCAATAAAACTTACACATCTGACTGTCCAAGCAATCAAGAGAGGAGATGCTGTGTTATTTCATTTTTGGTAGCCATAACAAAATACCTGGAGACTGGATAACTTGATAAGATAGAAGTTTAAGTCATAGTACTGAAGGCTAATGATTCCATTAGCTCTGGCCTGGGTCTTCTTTTGTTGTATCCCCCATGGAGGTAATGGAGCATGCGTGAGAACAAGAAGTTAAATCGCAGAACATGAAGCCAGAAAGGTTAAAAGACTGGGCTTGCTGTCACAAGAGCTCACCGTCCTACTAACTCCCCAGTATCTTCCAAAAGTAGCTCACCTGATGACCTAACTACCTTTCCTAAGTTTCCAACATATGAACACTCAGGGTGAAAATTAACTTCAAACATCTACAAAGTATACATATAAAAAATTAATAAAGAGACATCCATAAAACTGTACAGACACCAAAAGGGAAACGTGGAACAAACATGAACAACCAAATACCTGTAACTGACAACTTAGATAGATGATTTCTCAAAAGAAATAAACTGCCAAAGCTCACTTAAGAGGAAATTAAAATCTTCCCAGAACTGCATCTCTTGTTGATATTGAATATGAAGTTTAAAGCCTTTCTGAAAAGAGAAATCAATACCAAATGTCTTCACTAGAAAATTCTATCAGACATTTAAGGAATCAGTAACCATAAACTTATATAATCTTGCAGAATGTGATAAAAAACACCAAAGTGGAAAGGTTGCTGAGAGGTGGTGAAATGGGTGCTAGGGGAGTAGTTGAACTTTTCCCTGGATGTGGAGAAAGATCTTAGAATCATGGAACTATTCTATATGATTGCCATTTTTGTACCACAAACACACAAGTGTTCACACACACACACACACACACACACACACACACACACCATACCACACATGGAGGCTGTGAGAGGCAGGGAGGGAGTACCAGCCTGTACTATGGTTACCTGTTTTCCAAACATGTTGAAATTTCATTTTTTTTGAATTCAATAATTTTATTACATGCTAGTTGTATAGTAATCATTTCCAGTTATATAAAATATTAGTTACTTAGATATAAACTTATCAAGTATATCTAAGACCTATACACTGAAGAGTATAAAACACTAATTTACATTAAAGGAGACCTAGTAAGCAGGGAGATAGTTTGTTCCTAAAAAAAGTCTCTGTATTAAAGTATATTTCTCTATTCTATCTATAGTTCAATGTAGTATAGTTGAAAACATGACAAGTGTTGGGGTAAAACTTGTCAGTATTTGTTAAATGTATGTGAAAATTCAAAGGACTTATAATATAAAATAACCACATAAAGTAAGAATTTTGAAGCACTTTTATTTCATAAATTCCTGTGTAGTATAAAGCTATCAGAATTAATATATTGTGTTATTCATATGAGAATAAACATATGAGCAAACATACATAAGCAGTGCTTTTCCTAGGTGTTTATCCACAAGAAGTGAAAAGATATGACCACTGAAACATTTGTATGGACATTTTTATAACATTTTTATTTACAGTAGTGTAATGGTTGTTGCAACATGTCAACTTGAGAAGCCTAGAAGCTTAACTAAGTAACTCAGTGGGTTCTAGATCCGGAGGAGCAGAGGACTTGTTTTTACTGTTCTAGGATGTTGTTCATTATGCCTTGAGAAGTTTAACAAAATATCTGGAGACTGGATAACTTGATAAGACAGAGAAGTTTACTTAGGTCATGGTATTCATGGTATTGGAGGTTAATGATTCAAACAGCCGTAGCCGAGGGGTCCTCTTTCATTGTACCCCCCAAGGAGGTGAGAAGAGCGTATGTGAGAACACAGCAGAGGGCAGGGGCCTCACTGTGAACATCTTCAGCCTGTGTTAGAGGAGGGTATGGGCATTGTATGCGTGTGTTACAGCCGCCCTGGGGGATGGAAGCCTGCATACAATATAAGGAGGAAAAGAGGCTTGTTTTGCCCTTTTTTGCTCTTGTCGCTTTGCTGTCCTCTGCCACCTTGAATTGTTGCCCCTCTGCTATGCCACCTTACCTTGGTGCCAGCTGATTATGGACTGAAATCTGGGCATACCATGAGCTTAATAGACCTTTTCTCCTTTAACTTTGGGTGGGGGATCTTTTGGTCCAGAAACAAAGGAAAAGTTACCAAGACCAGTAGCAGAAATGGCTGGGGGGGGGCAGATGTCCATTTCTGGGTGAATGGACAATAGTAGATCGTTTAATGACATATTAAGCAAAAGAGGTGATTTTCAAATGCAATATGTATGCATGAATCTCATAAAAATTTATAATGAGCCAGCCAAAAAGTGCACATAGAATGTACTATGGGATTTTATTTATATGAAATTCTGTGGTGCACAAACTAATCTATGGTGACAGAAAGTACCTGAAGTTAAGATATAGAGTGGCACTGTGTTCTGTAAAACTCATAGGTTTGATAAAAGTATTTCATTGATTGCATGGATATTGTGTTCATCAAAACTCCTAGACAGGGCTGGGGAGACGGCTCAGTAGAATAAGTGCTTGTCTGGCAAGCGCAAGGGCCTGAGTTCAGTCGCCAGTACCGCAACAAACAAACTCCTAGACATATACACTTATACCCATTTTATTGCATGTAAATTATTCAGTAAAGTTGAATTTTAAGATGATTCATGAACTATTCATCGTTTTTAAAATTGGGGAAATGGCATTTTAGTTTCCCTTTGCTTTTCTGTGCTCTAATAATGTTGAAAACACTTCCAAAAAGTAAGCTTTTTTTTCCCTTTTAATTAGCACAGTGGAAGCAGTGACATCATTTCAGCTGTGGTGTTTATTTTAGGAAAGTCAACTTTCCTAAGTGACATGAACAAGTAGTTTTAAGCCTAGTCATCTGTGTAGACTCTTAAGAACAAGAGTGTTCTGAATATGTTTATTTTTAATTCATACAAATGGCTTTCATGAATGTAGGCCCTAACTTTATGAATAAGAGAAGGAAAGAGGCATTTACATTATGCTGTTTTTATCTTTGGAAGGTGTCAATTTCTGGACATTTCTCCCAGGCAGTAGGAGAAAGTCCACAGTGACAGACAGTGTCAGACCTGTTACCAATTCCAGGGTGAAGAGAGACAGTTTTCTCTTTTCCTACCTCAAATCCTTTCCCAATCCACTGCAAACATTTGTGTATGAAAGGTAACAATTCTTTCAGTGGTTCTGTGAGGTGGTCACATACAAAAAGTGCCACTTTCACATACAAGATTTGCTTCAGTGGTTCTAGTGAAAATCCTCCAGACTAGCAGACTGACTTGGTGACACTGCCCAAGAGAACACCGATTGGCAGATGGCAGAAAGAGGCAGTGGAGAGGAACAAGGGTGGCAGCAGCAGAGTTTGGCTTGTCTTTTCTGATGCTTTCTGGAGTGGAAAAAATCTAGATGCTGTTTCTGCTTACACAGAGTTTATTGGATGTATTGAGTCATTTTTTTATTTTTGAATATGCCAAAATGGATTAACCTCTTTTTCAATAAATTACCCCAGTGTTATGTAATAAAGTGGAAATAAACTAACTCCCACTTTTATGGTATTGGCTTGCTAGAGTGTGATGCATACCACCTTCCACTTATGTATTACCTAACCATCCTATTGTAGGAACTTCTTTTCATTTTATCATAATCTCATTTTATTACTTTTATTTCATTTTATATATTTTAATGTAGTTAGCACAGGGTCTACGGGTCTCACTACACAGACTGGATTCGTAGTGATCCTCCTGTTTTCAGCTTCCCAAGCACTAGAATAACCAGCTCACACCACCACATCCAGTCTGTTTTGTCACTTTTTAATTAGGAAACAACTTGGTCCCGATTGCCCTTAGGATATAAGGTATATTCCCTCCTAATTTGGAGTCTAATCAATATTAATTCTAGTATTCACTTTTAAAATTTGACTGTTTTACATTACTTTGAACTTTTTTTAAAAAAAGATTATGCCCTGACATTTATTAAAACAAAATATTTAGAAGGATTTTGATGTTTCAACTCTCCTGGTATTTCTGTTTGCAGTTCCCTGAATGCGGTTTCTATGGAATGTACGATAAGATCCTGCTCTTCCGCCATGACCCTACCTCTGAGAACATCCTCCAGCTGGTGAAAACGGCTGGTGATATCCAGGAAGGCGATCTTATTGAAGTGGTCTTGTCAGGTAGGATACTTTGTGCCTATCCATCTAGAATAGTCATTTGTATTTGGAGAATTATTGGGCATATGTCTTTAAGACAACCATTGAAAGTGGCTGTCAAGCTAAGCCCCAAGAAATTTTAGGGTTCTGCCTACAGGAGTTTCCAAATTATTTTGGAAGAAAATGAAAAGTTTCATTAGATTAGCTTTTTCACACTTACTAGTGCCTCATCATGTCTCCCACTTTCATATTCTCTCCCAGCCCCCAACAACGACAACAACAACACACACACACACAGTAACACACATGCACAGAAACACAGTTTCATTCGTCATTTTAAATTACATGGGCAGCCACAAAGCAAACAAAACTCCACAGTGAAGCTGAAGTCAAAGCCCCAAATGCAGCAGGTGTCTGCAAGCCAAGAAATCGTAACAGAACTCAGAAATCACTGATTTCTGAAGACATGAGCCCCAGCAGTTATGATATAAGCCAACACCCCGACAAGGAAGCTGAAGGTTAGGAATTAGAGCAAGTCAGACCATGCTGGGTGACAGTAGTTAACTCAGTCCCCGAGTGAACTTCCCTCTGCCCACATTTATATTCTTATTTAGAATTTAGCAGTTAGTAATAGGGCTATGCAGATTGTGCCTCTTAATGCAGAAATATGGATGTATTAATTTAAAACAGACATTGAAGAACAGCTGCAGCAGATACAGTGATGGTCAGTGTAGTGATCATGACTGTATTCAGGTTTTATTGAATGTTTTATTAAAAATATAGTCAATATTAATAAACTCAGGCTAATTACTGCCTTCCCTCAGATTTTGATATTTCCTATCTACCTAAAGTAATTAAGAGGGGCCAGGGAGATGGCTCAGTAGAATAAGCACTTGCCTGGCAAGCATAAGGACCTAAATTCAATGACTGATTCCTCAAGAAGAGGAAGAAAAAAAAAAAGGAATTAAGTTTTAAAAGTTCTAGAAGCTAGGTATAAGGACACATGCCTGTAATCCCTGAACTCTGGGAGGCTGAGGCAAGAGGATTGCAAGCTAGAGCCCAACCTGAGCAATTTAGTGAGATGATTTCAGATTAAAAACTAGAAAGGGCCAGAGATACAGCTAAGTATGAAAGCCCTCGGTTCAGTCCTCACCATCAAAACAAAGAAAAAAAGATGCTGGACTTCCTCTTGTTCTTCAGCCTTCCCAGAGCTTGGTACTTGGGCACACCAGTTATCCTGCCGCATGCACATTTTATTTCTTTGCTCAGATTTGGTCCCACTCACTTTTTACCCTGTTGACACTTTCTTTTTCACTGTGCGAGGTCCTGGGTTTGCCGTGTTTTCAGTATGAAGCTCAATCCTATAAAGTTCTTTTTTGCTTGATAAAAGCAGTTGCTTTCTGATTGTTTATAGGGCTGCCTTTTGCTGAATGAACCCATCAATAAAACAAAAACTTTGATCTTTGTTTTTTAATTGAACTTTTTGAATAAGTTGCTTGCTCGGCTAGGTTCTCTCTTTTCTTTCCTTTCGTGCTGTTCACACTTGTGTACTGCACCTGCCTCCCCCAAAGCAAGTGACTAGACGCACTGTTTTCTAGGTTTCCTGTTTCCGAACACTGGCGGCTGCCTGAAATAAATTATTCTAGAAAATCATGCGGTGGGGATGCTCTCACCATCGTTCTTATTAAAGTCATCCCCAGCCTGCTTTGCAAGCAGCATGATGGTTTCATGAGCCCCTTTTCGCTGCAGTAATGTCCAGACATAGATGAGGATCTAAGAAAATGATAGTTCTATATTTAATGTGTTTTTCTTTCCATTTTATTTTTGTTGTCAAGTGCTTTATCCTAGCAGCAAACAGATGGAATGCAGCCTGGGCATGGGGGCGTGGGGGTGGGGGGCTGCTGTCTGTATGTTGTCCGAGTATCAGTGAGCTGGGCCTGCCCTTGCCACACCACGCTGCCCTCCCGCATCACTCCAGCTCTTGCTGCATGAGGAATAACCCGCTCCTGTCTTTGCAGACTAATGACCTCGCGGTATTTGTGCTCCACTTCTACTTTATGGTCTGCCTTTCCTATCTGTCTGGCCGCAGTAGCTGGCAGGGAGCCTAAGAGCATCATTTTCTCTGAATTGTTCTCCCTGCACTAGGCTTGGGAAGGGCTATCCGGGCCAGCTATCTTCCTGGTACTTATAAGGAGCCACTGGTGACATTCCGATTCTAACTTTCAAAATCAAGGGTTTTGTTTGTTTGTTTGTTTGTTTGATACCGGGAATTGAACTCAGAACCTTGCATTTGCCAGGCAGGAGCTTGTGCTGCCCAGCTACGTTCCCAACCCCTGATTCTAACTTTCAACCACATATTCTTACTTCCTGGTTTCACTGAACTCTTAATTATTCAGCTATATATGTGTGTGTATATATGATGCCCCTGCTGAATCTTAAAGTCTTCAGTTATGTGCTTATGCTTGTATACAGATTACTCAGTTATACATATTCAATACTGTATATCTATTTTGTTTATATCTTCTGTACATACCTATAAACAACATTGTCAGACATTATCCTCCTAGCTCCTTTCATACTCGAATGCTTATGTTGTGCTGTACTCAATAAATGATGAAAATAGCTTTTACAACTTTCCTACTCCCCCTGTACTGAATGGCCCTTCTTTCCATACCGCTTACCTCCTTCTCAAACTTTCTTCAGGCCTCCTCCAATTCTTTGCGCTCTAATGCCTGCTGTTTCTTCCTTCCTTCCTGGCTTCTCATCTTATTGCAGCCTAACTGTCTGCAAAGGACACACTCATCTTTTTACTCCAGGGGGCTTTGCCTCATATCTTTCTCCACTCATGGGTGAAGAGGCACGAAATGACCCTTTATGACCCTTCTTTCATTCCCTAATCCTACTTTGGGTTGATTTCTGGGCCACTTCCCTCTGGTTCAGAAGTGTCACCCATTTTTTGCTCTTTGCACTGAAGAAATTTATTTTCTTAAAGACCTTTTTACATTTAGCCATATCGATGACAAATATCTGACTCCTAATCTTTTTTTTTCCCTATATTTTAGGGAAGGGTCTACAGGGTATTCAGGGTCTCACTACTAGATGTGGACTTGTAGTGATCTCAGGGTCGGGGCCAGCACAGCAGACCTGGGGATTGAACCCCGGCCCCTGTGCCTGCCTGCAGATGCTTTAATCCACTGAGCTATTTGGCTGGTCCTTCTGACTCCTAATCTTGCTTTCCATTTTGTGCACCTTAGTGGTTTTGCACTCATCACCAGGAGTGGGTACACATATGTGCAAGACACATCTTACTTCTTATTTTCTATCCCACTTTCGTGTTTGTTATGGTTGATATCATTCCAATTTTAGTGCATGCGCTAAAATTGACTTCAGCACCGTTATAGTTGTATCTAGATTTTCCTCTTCCCCCAAAGACTCATGTGGTCATAAGTGAGGCTTTTCCAGAGCTGGCTTGCGCTAGGGTGTGTGATGCTGGGATTAAGGGTGTGGGATTACTAAATTAGCCCACTTATTGGTTTGGCATAGTTCATGGGGTGAACACTACCCATGACAGTGCAGGATGTAAAGAGGCAGAAAGAAGCTGAGATTGCCACTTGTTACTCGGCACTTGTCACTTG
Source organism: Tympanoctomys barrerae (assembly GCA_002564285.1). Classification (NCBI taxonomy): domain Eukaryota; kingdom Metazoa; phylum Chordata; class Mammalia; order Rodentia; family Octodontidae; genus Tympanoctomys; species Tympanoctomys barrerae. The sequence goes on from NDGN011465591.1 coordinate 11,352, forward strand.
CTTGCTGCCTTCCCTCTGACCTGGCATGTCATGACCTGCAGTGCCCTTCTGCCAGGCCACCTTGCTGTGAGCTTACCTAGCTGTGGACTGAATCTGCTGTGATCTGTGAGTCAAATTAACATTTCCTCCTTTAACTTGGGATATTTTGTCTCAGAAAGGAGAAAAGGAAGATGATATTGTTAACATGCCTGTCTGTGATTCTCAGACTCTTCCTTGGTTCTTTCTGTTGACTCCCTCGAGAACCATACCTGACCTCACAAGTAAGACGCCAGTTCCACGGTCTTCACTTGGGGGCTCTTCTCTTCTTGAACTGCATCTTTTTCACTGCATTTTAGTGATTTGTATCCTCTTCCTAGCAAAGCGTTGCATAGCTATGTGTAATCTGGATTTCTTTACTGTTCATTTGTGCCATTCCTTTTCCAGAGACACAGAGGACTGCTACCCATGTGGCATGCTACCCTCATGGCTCCATACACATCTGCCTTTTATCTGGCATGACCTTTGTGTGGAAGTCTTCTCCTGCCCTTCCTTTTGCTACCCTACATAGAAGATTCTCAGTAACCCTGTGGGAGTTCATTTTTCGACTACTGGCTATGAAATGAGAAGTTACTACATATATAAAATTTTATAAAATACTGATTTGTTGTTAAAATGTTAACTAGATATATTCTCAAAAATAAAATGGATTTTATTCCTTTACTTGGTTTAGTGAAGAAATCAGTACCTGTGAGGTCAGCAGGATTCCGTTATGATTTGAAACAATGCAAAGGATAATAGCTGATACAGCAGGCCATGGATGCCAGGGAAGGGGGTAGATCACAGGCCCTATGCTGGCAGGCCCGCGCTCTGGGGAGGACAGGATGCTATGACAGACCCCAGATATGTACCATTCCTGAGGTATGATTCAGGGCCCACTTCACCCAGACTGCAGCAAGTAAGGAAATAAGGAAGCACAAGTACTGCACAGCCCCACTATTCCCTTCTGGCCCTTGACAGTTTCATAACAAAAACAAGCAATGAAAAATTTCCCCTTGAAGACGACAGGTTTAAGGTTAAATGTTACTCAAGTTTTCCTTTACTCTGTCATCAACTAAATTTGCTTACATAGTTTGACATAGCCATAATCTGATTCTTTTCATGTTTAATACTTCACCTCTAAGAACATTTTCTGAAATAGAGCTGCAGTAAAAATAAGACAAAACCTGGCAGAAACAAACAGTTTGTAGGAAGATGAAATATTTTCTCTCTTCAGGAAATATCAGAAACTTTTCCTTATGCATTTTCTATTGAGATCTTCCATCATTTGTTAGGTGTTTTAGAACTTAAAGATTTGTGCTTTGTTAGTTTCCTAATTTTCTCTTTGGTTTAAACAAAAATAAAACCATAGCTTATGTGAACTAGTGCACTGAGATCCACTAAGCCAGGAAAAGACTGTTCCTGAGTGGACACATTATGCTATGGAGAAAAAAAAATTAATAGCAGTATGAACGTTCACCATGTACATCCCTACCAGTGGCAAAAATGATTGCAATTGTTACAATTGTTATGAAGTGGGAAACCACTATGAGTGGAAATTTCTCTTACCAAAAGCCAAAGCCAAGTGCAAGTATATGGAACTGAACAGTAAAATACAATCAAGAAATGTATCTGAGAGGTTCTTCATGACGAATCTCTTGATCAAAGCCTAGTCACTTAGCCATAACAATGCAAATGAGTAACAGGACTATGCTTGCATGTTTCATTTCCTTTTGTTTATTTTCAAATTTTTAACTTTTTGGAAAAGAATGATTAGTACCTGTTTGCAGTACATAATGATTACATTCATCTTGAGGAGTGAAACATGTACATTGCGCATATTAAGGGTTTCTTTTTCTGTTTCCTTTTTTAGGAGGGTAGGGGAACTGGGGATTGAACTCAGACCCTTGCGCTTGCCAGGGAAGCATTTATTCTACTGAGCCATCTCCCCGGCTCCCAAGGGTTTTTTTTTTTTTTTAATTTCCCTGTTCCTTCTGCCTCCTGATTATGTATCTAGGTCTCCTCCCCACATGCAAAAGTCCTGTTTCCTTGTGATATTTGTGCACGGTGGAGTACTACTCTGCCCTGAGGAAAGATAAATTTGAGTAATTTATAGTAAAATGGATGCATCTTGAAAGGGAAATGTTAAGTTAATCACACACACAAGCTTAAATACAGCAGGGTTTCTCTCATATGACAAATTCAAAATGTAAACAGCTTTGGGCTTTGACTTGATCTTTATGAATTATTTGCCTATGGTGTGTCCATGTGTGTGTGTGTGTGTGTGTGTGTGTGTGTGTGTGTCTCCTAAGTGGCAAAATGGAAAATATTCAAGGATGACTGGGGTCCTCAAATAAAATAATTTTTAAGGTCTGAGTAATGTTAAATGTTGAATATGTAGTGCTTGATAAAAATTCACATTTTTCTCGGATGTTTTATAGGATATTTTTACAATAGATGAGTGTTCTTTTGGAGAAAGAACCGGCCACATGTAATTTCTTCGTCAGTGCCAAGACCCTGGTTAGAAAGCGGTAGCTGAGGAAGAGATACGCTATGTCTATTTGGAGGCGCAGGGCTTAAAGGAGAGATCCCAGTCACTGTAGATAGGCGGCATTTGCACTTATCCATCCAGAAGTTTGTCCTTATGTTATCCTATCTGTTTGCCAGATGGCGCAGGTACTTTTGTGAGAGAATTTCTTGGACATATAGTGCCGGTGGGTTCCTCTGTATAAGTTTCAAAACCTCTGAGCTTTTGTGTTTGTTCTTTTAGTCAATCAAGGAGCTTATCCTAGATAAAAATATCCTACAGAACTAATAATACATGGAGTCTGTGGGGTTTTTATTTTGCGAAGAAGGTGGTGTGTACAGTGATTGCTTATAGCTCCAGAGCCAGCCCATTGGATCCCATTCTTTTTCTATCCTTTACTACTGTTATCCTTGCCAAACACATGCAATCATTCTGTGCCCTGGTTTCCTCATCCGTGAAATGGAGAGAACACCAGCAGCTACATTGTAGCTTGTGATACAAATTAGAAGAAGCCATACGTGGAACTCACTGCAAAGGATGTGTCTGCCTACAGGAGGTGTCTGAAAAGAGTTCGCTATGATTAGTGACCCTCCTTCTCACACTCTGAGCTGCTTTTCCTCCCTTCCCTTCAGCACAGAAGGGAAACCTGGTCTGAGAACTTTGAGAAATGTCAGGTTAAGCAGTGTTGGAAGTTGTGGTGGCAGCTGTCTTCAGAATTTCAGTGTAAGCTGATAGGCTGTGGAACTCTCCAAGATCACTTCCTGGTTTCCTTTTGGTGTGTGTGTGCCCTGATTAACCCTCTTTGGGGACGGGGCTGGTGTGGCATGTGGTGTCGGAGATCAAACTTCGGTCCCTGTGAGCTTGCCTAAGCAGGTGCTTTAGACTGCTGAGCTATCTCGCTGGCCCCCGGGTTCCTTTTATAATGGGGTACTTTAGGTATCCTTTGATTCTCAGGGACATCTTGGTTCAGAGTGGATGTGAGAGATGCTCCCTGGGTCATATCCATGGATGGATGATCTGATACTAACTGCCCCACCTCTTGCTACTGAGGGCACTTTCTTTTCAAGGAGGGAAAGACTGTAGCCGGAGAAAATGAGGAGTAGGAAGAAATGAGTCTTTGCTTCTATAAGATCAGAAGCTTTAGAAATAGTTTGTTTTATCTAATGACTTTGTTTCCTTCACTGTGATCACTGTGATTCAGGAAGGGGAAAGAGTCAGGTATCTGCAAAGCTATGAGATACCAGTTTTGACTGCCTGTTCCCGCCAGAGCCCAAGCGTTCAGTCGCTGTTCACTACACTTCAGGCATAGTTTTACTCTCTGATCTTAGACTAGAGAACAGACAGTTTTGAGGAATTTTATTTCAGAATTCCTACTACAGTAAAATAGTGTATTTCACAGAGCCTTTGATGTTATTTGTCATAAAGAAAAACATCCCAGCACCATCGCATGCCATGCAGGCCCTGCCCCTGGGCATGCTGAGCCAGTCATGGAGTCTGGGCGTGGTGGCACACACCTGTAATCCCAGAGCTGGGGAGGCTGAGACAGGAGGATCACTCTGAGTCTGAGCTGTATAGTAAGACCCTGTACAAACAAATAATAATAATAAAAGGAAAACAGCAATGAGCTTCATGAAACATTCATATTTTTATTAGAAAAGCACCATCTTCCTCTTCCTTCTAAATATATTTTCACCTTCTTAAACTACAGTTAGGTAAAACACCCTGAAGGCTCTTATTTATGCAGTTATAAAATATGTAATAGAATAACTGCCACTGTTTATTTAGCCAAGGACCCATCATGACCTGATAATTTTAATCTAAATTAAACTAGTATCTCAGTGACCATGTTTTCTTCAAAGATTCATGCCTAAACTGTAAATGAGAAAAAATACATAACATTCTAGTAAGGGCCCACTTTCTTTTCTAGAAGGTGTATATTATTTATTTATATGGCTGTTAAATCTATTTCTCTTAGATATAGTATATTGCTTAGCAGTTTTTCATCATCTGAAATGTGAGTGTAAGAGGAAAGACCTTGACAATGATATGCTAGATCATTTTATTTTATTTCTTCCAAGCGCGTTATATATATACAGTTTTATTTCTTTGCTTTTAAAAGATCTATAGCTCACAACTCTTTAGTCCTAACATGGCTTGAGTAATTAAGTTTTGAGACATGTGAGCCTTGTTTTTATTTATTTAGATTTTTTTGAGACAGGGTCTTGCTATGCAGTTCAGGCTGGCCTTGGGCTTATTTTGTAGTCCAGGCTGGACTCAAACTCACAATGATCCTTATGCCTCAGCCTGCCAAGTACTGGGATACAGGAATAACCCACCATACCCAGTTCAATTTATATTTCTTTGTAGTTGTTTTTGGACCTCTAAATGTCTCAGTATGAATGATACAATTCCTGTTCAATTTTAATGGCATTTTTTATGTAGTTTTGTAACAATGGAAATTTTAAATGTTAATTCATGTGACTTACACTGGTACCCCCTCATCCCTGGTGGTATATTCATAGATCCCTCAAAACTGGGGATAGAATTAGCCCTTTTATAATTATATCTTTTTTCCATTTTATACATATCTATTGTAAGAGTTTATGTGTAAAGCACAGTAGAAGGTTAATAACAATACCCAATAATACAACAATATTTTGTAATAGAAATTTTAGGAATGTAGTGTTTCCCACCGTATCTTACTGTGCTGTGCTCATCCTCCTCCTCGTACTGATAGGATGTGTACATGTTGAGATCAAGGGAGGTGAGTTCTACAGCTGTGGTGATGTATTAGGATACAGTATCCCACTATTTCATAAGGGTTACTCAATGTAAATACCATCATCCTCTGACAGCCCATCTTCTAAGATTAGCACTAAAGGACTGATGAGCAGATAGTGTGTGCAGCATGGATACACTGGTGAAGGAGATAGCTCTAGGGATGGAGCAGGACGGTACGCGATCTCCTCATGCTAATCAGAATTGTATGCAATTAAATACTTAAGTTTCTGAAATTCTCTACTTAATATTTTTTGGAGCATGACTGACCACAGATACCTTAACCCACAGAAAGCAAGTCACAGATAGATGGGAAGGGAGGCTTTTCCACTCTTTTCTACTATGCAAACTTTATATTAAGTAAATTTTCAACAGCCTCTTTTTTTCTGTTCTTGTTACTGCTCTTTCCATACTTATCTTTCAAATAAACTTGCTTTTAGTTTCTTTTACGTACCGTCAACTAATTTATGGAGGATAAAATGCAGAGAGTGGAGGGTTAGAATGTTCCCTTTGGCTTCCCACTGTTCCCTGGTATGATCTCAACCTAGTGAGAGGGACCTGGAGGCCTTGTGGCTTGAAGATATTTGCTTTGATTGTCCCTTCATGGGGTGGGTCCTTGGAGACATGGCACAGAATGCATCTCTCCTCTGTCTTTCCCCCTCAACTGCCCTAAATTTGTAAAGATGGAACATTCTCTTCAGGTCAGAGGAGAGCAGACAAGTCTGTGAGGACTTATTTCCTATATTTTTTTATTTGCATTTTGCATTATGCTACAGTTTTTCCTCTGGTGGTTTAATTTCGAATCAGTAGAATATCCGGAGATAATAATTACGGTAGTGATGGTGATGTGGACATGTACAGTACTTGGAAGTGTAGGAAATCCTTCATATATAATTCAGAATATGTGTTGCTTATGTTATGGCGAAGAGCCATATAACTTCAGCTTGGCAAGTAGCTGATTTCCAGTGGAAAAGTGGGTTGAGTCTCAGAACTGCTGCTTATTTCTTATAGAATGCCTGACAGTTATTTCTCAGGCTTTTGATTCATCACCTGTAACACATTAACAATGTCTTCACTGTAGAATTGGGCTGTAGATTTCTTTTTTTCATTCTCTGTATTTTTTAGGGAAGGTTCTACAGGCTGCTCAGGGTCTCACTGCTAGATTGGACTCGTAGTGATTCTTCTGTTTACAGCCTCCCAAGTGCTGGGATTACAGGCGTGGACCACCACGCCCAGTCTCAATTGCTGTCTCATCATGCCCTGAGGGTGAGGCAAGCACAGCAGGTCTGGGGATGGGACCCCTGACCCTGCACCTGCTTGCAGGTGCTTTAATCCACTGAGCTATTTGGCCGGCCCTGGGCTGTAGATTTCTTGAGAATAAATACAAAGCTGTTCAGGAGATGCCTGGCTATGCGCAGAACCCAGCTTTCTCACTTCACCCTCCTGGACCAGCCATCTCTTGAAGTAAGAACCATTTCTTTTTTATATTTGAATTCTTAGACTCTGGTATGGCACGTGCAATCAGTACTTGTCTGTTGAGTGAATAAATGAATAATTAAATTAGTGAGATGAACAAATCAACACACAAGTGATGAGATTGGCCTTCTATATATGATATCCAAAAGTTGCTGTATTTATAGCAGCATATGAGTTCCATTGATTACCACTGGCTTTTCTGGCCATACTGTATTTGTAAAATTAACAGCATTATTATCTAATTAGTCTTTTTTCCCCTGAACTTTTGCTATTCCATACATATTGTCAAAAATTGTTTTTTTAAACTGATTTTTATGGAAAAATCAGTTGTGCTTTCAAAACATAGAAATTTTCTTTCACAACATTTTTTTCATATATCAGAACCATTTCATCGAATACCAATTATTTTTCTATCTCCTTCCTATGATTTGTGGATAATAATCATCACTATGACCAAGTAACCCTGTTTGAAACCAACCTTGATGCCTTCCTCCTCTGATCTGCTTTCCCACCTATTGCTCTTCCTAGATACTTTTATGTCTTCTCTCTAAACTCTACTCAGTAGTTATTCCTTTTTAATTCACCCCCAACACTAATATCCCTTGACTTCAGCAACTTACTCTCTTGCCTGCACACTCTGTGTTTGCTATTGTGTTCCTAAATGAACGTCCCGAAGCTGACCCGTGGTTCTAGCCTTTCTATTTCATAGTCTGGAGGGACTGAGGATGAGGATTAATATCCTGAAGTTTTGGCTGGCCTTTCCTGCCACTGTCCCATCTTCCTTCTTTGCTCCCTACATTAGATCTCTGTAGCTTTATCCATCACAGCAAACAGCTGTCTCTGCCTAAGGGTCAGCTGGCAAGACCTATAGGAAAAGTTGAGTCATGTACGGCAGAACTAGTGCCTGAATCTTCATAGATCTTGGTCAGGGTACATACTGTGGTTTTCAAGGAAGAACATATCAAACTCTTCTGTTCACACAGAATTAGCCTAGGGCCCAGTTCGTCCCCATCTGGCAAGTGGATATCCAGCCAGAAATCATAGTTTTTCCTTTCCTTCTCTTTTCATCTGTTACTGTGCTAATTGAGAACAGTATTATAACTGTCACACAGATAAACAGGAACAGAACACAAGGGCAATGAAAACCTCAAATAAGGGTTTTTTTTTTTTTTTCCCTTTGGTCTGTGTTGCCTCTGGACACTGCAATGTGTAGCCAAAGATTTCTAACTTTGCTTTCTAGGGTAGAGATTTATGGTCTCGTGTGTATAGATCTTACTGTGTTGGGGCACTGATGGCGCAGCAGGAGCTCAGAGGTCTTTGAATGTTAACTATCCTTCTAGAAAATATAGTACACGTTTAGTTTGTTACCTTTATGCAAATGGGCTTATAAACAACCCATTTGGGGTGTTGTGTTTATAGTTTATGTATTAGTTTAAACTTTTTGGTCTGGTTTGAGCTAAGCATGAACTCTACCAATAAGCTGCCTAAAAAAGGTTTTATTAATTTGGACCATATCTCCATAAAAAGCCCCTCTAAATTAAAATAAAATAATCTTGTTTTAAGAATACTGAAATAGATGATTTAAGGAATATTACCCTTACAGACAAATGTTTTATGTACTGGTACTATTTTAAAAATAGGTGTTTTCTTTGGTCACTTTTGTGAAGAGGTAAGAAAGATTTTTTTCAAGTTAAAATTTTAAAACAATGTTAGTTCTATTTATTTATTTATATTTATTATTGTTATTTTTTAACGTATTTGGTTGTTACGGGTGTCACTATGCAGCTTGGACTCATAGTGATCCTCCTGTTTTCAGCTTCCCAGCGCTGGGATTACAGGTGCGCACCACTACGCCTAGTTTCTGGCTTGTCTAAGCTTGTCTCAGCAAGTGCTTTCTTCTGTTGAGCTATTTAGCTAGCCCCAACAATGTTAGTCTTTATGCCACAAAACATTATTGTGCTCTAGACTTGGAGAATCAACTTGTTTAAGTTTTTACTTTGTTTGTCTTTTAAAGATCTGGGGAGCAGCCAAATAGCTCAGCTGATTAAAGTGCTTGCAAAAAGGCGCAGGGGCAGGGGGCTCTATCCCTGGGCCTGCTGTGCCGGCCCTGCCTCTGGGGCACCCAGAGACTGCAATGGAGACTGGGCAAGGTGGCCTGTAATCCCAGCTCTTGGGAGGCTGTAAACAGGAGGACACTGTCAGTCTGATCTAGTAGTGAGATCCTGAACACCCTGCAGACCCTTCCTTAAAATATAGAAAAATTAAATAAATAAATAAAATATGAAGGTCTATGCAGAAGAAATGGCTGAGAGATACACAATCAGGCTTCCTCTAGCTCTGCACGGCTCAGAGTGATAGCCACTGGTCACATCTGGCTATTTATACTTAATTAAAATTGAACTAAATTTCTCAGCCTTACTAGCTCCCTTTGGAGTGTTCAGTGGATACTTGACTGATAGCTGCCATCTAGTCACCATTAAATACAGAGGTTTTATTGGACAAAATGGCTAGATAAACTAAATTTTACCCAAAGAGCTAACATGTCATATGCACCACGTGTCTTGCAGAAATACTTTTACTGCAATAGTCTTTGATATAATATACTTAGAGTTGCTTGTAAATAATACACTTAAAAATTTAGGTAGCATGTTTATTACAGATATCTCATGGAAGAAATGTTCTGATATATCACTCAGTAACTCCCTCACAGCTGTAATTCTTTAGACCTCAATACCCCAAAGAGTTCTGTTTCATAAGTATTTTCTCACTGTAACATTTAACTTTTATTTTTTGCTTTGGAGCTTTGGTCTCCCAAATCTGTACTCATGGGCTGATTTTAATAGTGGTACAAGTCAGTACTATACTTTTCTTAATACACTAATTTTATCTGGCATAACATTAAACTTCTCTGACATTTCTTAGTCTTTTTGTTTTGTTGTGTTCCATACTGAATATACCATACTTGTTAAAGTTCAGGTATAGAACCTCAGTTCACTTCTCAGTGGCCATTTTTACTAGCTAGGTGACACTGGGAAAGCTTGTTAGTGTTTGAATTTCAAAATGTTTTCATTCTTTGTTTTTTGGTGGTGGTGGTGGTGGTACTGGGGATTGAACTCAGGGCCTTGTTTATGCCAGGCAAGCACTCTACCACCGAGCTACATTCCTAACCCAAAGCTTCCTTGTTTTTAAACTGAGAATTGACCATCATGATAATATATTAAAGTATCTAGCACATTCTTTAGGGAATAAGTCTATATACTTTAGGAATAGTAATACACCATTATGATATGGTGCAGAGACCATAGAAATTTATGAATGATTTTGTTTGTTTTATATCACATATTTCCAAAATTTATATTCTCAATTATGCTGCATTGCAAAATATTAAGTTATATCGAAATATCATTGGCAGACAATAGATATCACCTAAGTAAAAAAGGATGAAAATAATATTCACTGAAGTGTGTCAACTCTGGAATATTCATTAAAATACAGTCACAGAACTACAACTTCATATTTCATAAATAGCTTTGAAAGTCTACTTTAAGACCAAATCTTTCTTTCTTTTTTTGTATTTAAAAAAATACAAAAAAGGTTCTACAGGGTCTCACTACATACGTTGTACTCGTAGTGATCCTCCTGTTCACAGCCTCCCAAGTGCTGGGATTACAGGCGCACACCACCATGCCCAGTCTCAATCTCTGGCTCAGTGTACCCTGGAGCGGGGCCGGCACAGCAGGCGTGGGAACCAGCCCCCAAGTCTTTCTTGTATACATTCCATGATGTTTGTTCTCAGGTAAAGAATCCATCTGAATTGAAGGAAATTTACATAGTAGCATTCTGAGTACTATTTAAGAGAGGTGTTCAGTGAACATTGATCTGTATTCCTTCATGATATTGTATGGTAAGTTTGCTTTTATGAGGAGGATGTTTGGGGATGGCTTTTCATACTATCGTTATGTAGTGACAGTCCCCTTAGTAATGGGGAAAGTCATGTCTGTTTCTTCTATGTTCAGTCTCGGTTTCTGTTTCTCTTGTTCTTTGTCCTTCTCTCATTTTCCCTTTTCTCTCTGTCCCTTTCTATCCCTCCTTCTCTTTTGTTTTTCCCAGGCAAACAGACAGGCAGACAGGCAGACAGACAGACAGACAGACAGACAGACAGACAGACAGACAGACCAACAAACGACCGACTGACAGACGCACACACACACACACACACACACACACACACACACACACCCCAAGAGTCTGGAGGAGAAATGGGAGGAAAGACCAAGTGGTACAGACCACCGGAACCCAAATCCTAGCTGGGCACCCATGCTCCTGCTTGCTGTCTGGAGACTTAGTGGGCCTTAGTTATGCTTGAGGGAAAAGACCAAGCTCCCCTGGAAAGCTGCCAGTACCCATTTCCGTGCGTTGTGATTGGTGGCATGCAGCGCTTCGGTTCCCTGTTTCAGCCCTCAGCCGTGCCACCATCTGCCCAGCGCTCTCATTCCGCTGGTTGGCATGTCGCTTATTTGCTTGTTACATGCAACCCATATTGAAATCCCTCATAATCTGCCAAAATTAGAAATGCAGCTGTTTTAAGTCTTAAACGGTGATAGCACTATTCATTTGCCAGTGTGGAAGAATAAAATAGAAAGATGCTTTTGAAGAGAGCAATAGTACACCAGAATGGATTTGTACCTCCACTTTTTAAATGACATTCAGAAAATCTAGGTGCTTAGAGATAAAATTTATGCATACCAACATCGCCTCTACTACGTATGTCTTAGTATAAAACTTGTGATTTTAATCAGTTCTGAATTTTCTTTTTCATGTTATGAAGCAATTTCAGACTTTTTGTTTCTAGGAAATGAAAAATTTCTGGCTAACATTAAATTTTATTCTATTTTTATTTCTCTCAATTTTTATTTTTACATTGGTCATTTTATTTTTATTTTGAGATTTCAATTACTATAACTTGTTAATCCTAAGAACATTTATCATATAGAACTGTGTGGCGAGTTCTCAGTGAAATCAAGCAGTTGGTTCCCCATTTAATTCGTTTTAAATAAGTAGAGCCCCCCTACACACATACATTGTAGGGCAAGATTTGTATCTGTTTCACTTTTATCCATAATAAAATTATTTAAGAATGATGAAAATTAAACAACAAAAAAGGTCTGGTATGAGTCACTCTATCCTAAGGCCCCCTTTTCCTCCAAAGTGATTGGACATATTTTTTGAAACTAACACTGGATAGTTTGAAATTGGTCTCCTTCATTCTTTCCTCTTCAATATTTAAGTATACAATAAGGGTCTATGGTGAATTTATTTGGCTATTAGTGTTGATCCTACATGAGATCTTTCCCCATGTGAATTTCAGATCATTAAAAAATAATTTTTAATTTTAAGAATTGACCAGTAAAAAGTATTTTCTTCTTGTGGAATTAGGGCAGGAGAGTTAGTGATTGAATGTGAAACAAACTTGCTAACATGGATTTATTTGATATGAATTTATCAAGATGAACAGCACAAAAGAAACAGGACAATACATTACAGTGTTCTAAAGAATCTATGATAGCTCAGTGCTGGATATAAAGTAATTTTCTTTTATTTTTTTCTTTTATTTATTTGGTACAGGGTCTCGCTACACAGCTAGGACTTGTAGTAATCCTTCTGTCTCAGCCTCCCCAGTGCTGGGATTACAGGTGTGTGCCACCATGCCCGGTTTCAGGGCCAGCATGGCGTGGCATACCAGGGACCAAACCTCGATCCCTGTGCTTGCCAGGCATGTGCTTAGACTGCCAAGCTATCTGCCCAGCTCAATACACAGTAATTTTAAATCTGGTAATTTTACATTTGGTCTGGCAATTTAAGAGTTGACATTTGGATGTCAATTTGAAAGAAAAAAAAATAATGCTGTTTTTTAGGAGTTAATATATTTGTAAAATTTCAAAGTTAAAGTTATGAATTTAGCTGTTTTGTCTTATATGCACTGTTTCTAACCAGTAACAAAAATCCATCATACCATGGCCTTATTTTCTTCTTTTACTGCATTGCATTGCACTGAATTTAGTTTCTTTTTTGCGGAACCAGGGATTGAACTCAGGCCCTTGCACTTGCCAGGGAAGCGCTTATTCCACTGAGCCATCTCCCCGGCCCTGGATTTAGTTTCATAGCTGAGTGTCAGCTTCTCTCTTTAGTGACCTGCTATTGCAGTGTACCTGTAGGTGTCTGTGATTGTAGGGTTGTAAAATCAAAATATTCTTTTCCATTATACTGTGGTCATAGCCTCTCATGTTTTAGAGTACATTAGACTTCGGGGCATATTTTGATAATGACTATTATATAAATTCAGTGAAATAGATTTAATTCTACAACCTTAAGCATGCTGCCTGGTTGACCTAGAACAAATGTGGTGTTTACATATTGAGCCCAATAGATTCATCCTGTTCTTCAAGGTCAACAGCAATCTCAGGATTATCTCATGGGTAAATCTCAATTCTTGCTGGTTTTATGCTTTTAAAAACATCCATTGCTGAGCAGAGGGCTTGACTTGCCACCTCTGATGACTGAAATCTATTTTTGGTGTCCTTGAGTTTGTAACATGCTGAACAAGGGAGGCAGAGCAACTGCCTCTTTGTAGCTTGGAAGTCAGACTGTTTGCAGAAAATAGGACTCTAGCAAGGGCGGCAGTAGTCACAGCCCAACATAATCTTAAACTTCTTTGTTTTAGAATGATTGCTTTGTGGCAGATATTGCCATATCTGCTTATTAAGCCAGCCTTCTTCTTATGGTTTTCTTACATTGAAAGTTGAATAGCACAGAGTGCCTGACAGCTAGCATTTCTTGTAGGATTGAGTGCTGCCACCTAAGTGCAGAGTGGGGAGGTAGGCAGGCGCTTGGGTGGTTTGTAGCCAACAGGTTGGATAGCAGATTTTGGTCCCTGCATCTCACCTGGGATAAAATTAGGAGCACTTTCTATGGCTGCTTCCTGCTCTTTGGCATGGGGCTGATGGGTATGACCCTGGAGCCCTGTGCTTGGCATGGTGGACTGATGATCCTCCAGCTGCTGGAAGCTCTGTCCATCACACTGCTTGGAAGACAAATCTGCCCTGCTTCCTCTAGTGACCTGAGAACAGTAAAATATTTTCCTGGAAGAAAAACAAAAGAATTGTTTTGGATTTACAGAGAAGAAGCGGACAGTAAAAAAAATCGATCTCGCCCAGATCTAGCTTCCCTTACTGTTATCATTTTACCTTTACAAATGTCATGGTACATTTGTCAGAAGACAGAAATCAACATTGGTATATGATTTGAACTTACTGGGTTTTTTTCCATTAATGTACTATTTCTGTCTCTAAACCCAATCTAGAGTGCTAAACTGCATTTAGCTGTCATGTCTCCTTAGTCTCCTTTTTGTGACAGTTTCTCAGACTTTCTGTGCTTTTCATGACCTTGACAGTTTTGAGGAATACAGGTCAAGCGTCTCGAAGAATGTCTTCCAGACTCATTTATCTGATTTTCTTTTCATGATTAAGCTGGACTATAGTTTTGGGAAGAGTAGTATGAAGATAAAGCATCCCCATCACATCAGCGATGCAGGACATCCACACATCACTGATACTATCGAGTATCACTCATAAATACCTCCCTTTGCCATAGACCTGTTTGCTAGTTTTCCACACTCTAAACTTAGACATTTTCCTGTCTGTACTCTCTCACCAAGCCCAGTCCATCCTGATGATGGGGAGGATAAGTCCCAACCTCTGGACGAAGGTGTCTACACAGGAATATATTAAATGGAATTTTTCTGTAAGGATGTTTTATCTTTTTTCCTTTTAGTATTATTAAACTATGTTTGGTTACCAAATTGCTAGTGTTGTGTCACACTAGTTTTGAGTTCAGCTTTCTTACTGAATTCACAAAGAAAATGTAAATATACACAGAGTTTGGGGAAGTGATTGTGAATATTAGTATAATCAGCCATAATAGCTTATTTTATGTCAACTTCTAAAGGCCGTAGGGTACCCAGATATTTGTTAAATATTACTCTGTGTGTGTCTGTATCTGGGTGCAAGCAATGAGTTGCATGTCTTCCTTAATTTTTTGCTAGCAATACTAATGCTGTTCAGCACGTCTTTGGATGAGGTGAACATTCAAGTTGCTAGACTAAATAAGGCAGATTGTTCTTCCTAGTGGTATGATATCATCAAGGGAGAAGTTGTTCTCTCTGCCTGATGCTTTAAGCTGAGGCATTAATGTTCTGCCTTTGTTATTGGACTTAGACTTGGGCTGGCATTCTACCACTGTTTCTCCTGGAATTCCAGGTTGATGACTACAGATTTTATGACTTCTCAGCCTTCAAATTCTGTGATTCATTCCTTATAATAAATATTCTATCTGTCTATCTGATACATATCTATCATCTCTTTCTCTCTCTAATATATATATATATATATATATATATATATATTCTCTGTCTTTCTCTGTCTCTGTCTCTCTCTGTCTCTCTCTCATCCCTCCCTCCCTCCTTCCCCCTTCCCTCTTTCTCTCTCCTCTGTGGTTCCTTCAAAAATCTAATACACCAACCATCTCATTGAATAATTAAGCATTTGTGTGCCTTCTTCCTGACTATCCTTCTCCTATCTTGAAATTTGTACTAATCATATACTGGCACCTTTTTTTTTTTTAATGTGGTGAGATTTAAATATTTTAACTTGGAGTTGTTCTTAATGTGTAAATTTGTTTCTTAAGTAAACAAAAACTATAACACCTTTATATTTCAGATTTGGTCCACTTATTGGGAAAATGATTATGTCTATCTTAATTCTTTACTAGTAATGTTAATGAAATTTATTATTTACTGAATAAGTTACATAGAGCAACTTTATTCATTAATCTGCTCCTAAGGCACGTACTAATCAACAAGTCTTCTCTTTCAGTCAATTTACTCTCAAAAAGGAATTTTTTAATAACAATCTCTAAACACTTAATGAAAATTGAAGCTTATCACATTAAGTAAAATTCAATAGATTTGATAAATTAATATATAAAAAATAGAAAAAAATTGTTATGGTTTTTCTGAATAAGTATTAGAAAACTTTAAAGACAAAGATTTTCCAGTAAATATTTTAACAGATTAGAGCAAAATATTTGAACAAACCACCTAATTACCATCATCACCATATAAATTTCAAAGTTACATTACTAAAAACTCAAATGTTAATGTACTTAAAGCAATAGTTGTAACAACCACAAAAAATGAGGTTTGTTTTATGGATCCAGTTTCTGTATTTCATTCACAAATATTCAATTATTTGAAGTCTTCTTTTTTCTTGCATATGTCTTCATAGTTCTTTGAGCTGCTTATTTGTTTAAAAACCATTTAGATACTTGATTTGGCCATTGTATTCAATTATCCTTCCTAATATCACTTCATCTACATGATGAGAGTGTCTGTATGTGTTAAACCTTTATGCAAGTATGATCAGCATATTAGAATGCCTACAAATTCTTATGAAGCAAAATCCTTGTCTTGAATAAGAGATGAACGTCCAAATGTAAGGATGACAAATTCACTTTGATGGTTAATTGGAACTGCAGTCCCAAACCACGGGAAGTTAATGAAGAATGAAATGTTAACTGCTGGATGTTTTTGATCACTTGACCAGATCAATGATCCATGGCCTGAAAGTTCTGTCCCCAGGGTCACCTTCAATGATGAACGAAATAGGGGCCCAGGCTGACACAGACTAGAGTCAGGAGTCTGGGGACTGTTACCAACATCATGAGGAAATATGACCTTGATACACAGATGGGGAGTTCGGTCCCAGAATCAGAAAAAAGTACCAGAAGAGGATATAATCTAATTTGGAGATTCTAACTGTTAGAAATGTTAGGGAAAAATTGATGAGCTAAGTGGGTAATGCTGCATTTAGAGTCCTGCACCTTCAAGTATCTGTTTAGTTATTGCTTTTTTTGTTTCTTTCCTGCTAGAATATAAGAGTCAAAGGCAAGTACATTCTCATTCTTCTCTACTGTTTTCACCCTAGTGCTTGCAAAAATGCCTAAACATTTACTAAGCATGACAAAATACAAATTAAATAAATGTAACAAATTAACAATTTCAGTTGATAATATCCTCTGCTAAATATCTGTATTTTCTAATTGAAGAACTATTATCACTTGACTAGTTTTCTTATTGATTTCTTGGCCTCTAGTCTTTTTTATATATATTTTTTGCATTTGTAACTATAATAACTTCAAAATTCTAAATTGAGTCATACGCATTCACTTTATGAAGGCCTTCAGTACTGTGAGGCTAAATCATCTTAAATGATCTATGAAATTGTAATTTGTTGTGGTTTTTACTTCAGCAAAATGGATGAAAATACTTGATGGAAAGATTTGTTGATTCATTAAATCCATTCATTCAATTTATATTTTAGCATAGTTACTAGTTGTTATGGTTATTGCTCTAGCCACCTGACTTTCTGGTCTTCCCAGTTCAGATTTCAACAGAAAATTAATCCTTATGTCCTTTATTTTTGTTTCCTGATGAATATTTTCTAAAAAAACTTGTTTCTAGTTGACATTCACCTTAACTAATAAGAATTTGTTTTGGTTTGACAAGTAGTAATGTTCTAAATTGATTATCATCTATATCAGATAGAAGTTCAAGAGCAACCACTCATCTCAGTTCCCAACTCTAGTAATGGACATGTGTAACTTCTTTCATTTCTTCTAGCATATTATAATGTCCTTCCGTCCAGTATTTGCTGATACCTACTAGTTCTTTAACTTCACTGTTCATAAAATCTCTAGGCTTTAACATTTTTTCCCTGCTCATATCTATTTATCTGACTTGACCAAGGACCAAATATGCTTCTCCAAGAGTTCTTGTCTGAAATACCAAGTTTGGAGGAGGCAGTTCTTCCTAGCAGGTGCTCTGCTCACGGAAATTGATCACACTCTTTATAATCACATGTCTGTTGAATTTGAAGTTGATACCCTGGGAGGGAAGACGTTATAGATTTCTAATTTGCAAATGTAATAATAATAAAGTTTTTGTAAAGACAAAACTATATATATATAGTTATTGTTGAATATAATAAACTCACATATTGAAATCATAAAGCTTAAATCCAGATTTGAACAAATTTGATATGGATGATAATCAGTTTAGAACATTATCATCATTACTTGACAATGGAAAAAAAATTCATGAAGTGGATGTTAGCATAGGTTTTTCAAAAATTGTAACTTTGCATCTAACAACAAGGTTCCCTGGAAAACAGTTGTCACTGCACACAACTAAAAGCATGGGATTAATTTTCCATTGAAATTAAAATGCTTAGGGCTGAGGAGATAGCTTGGAGATATAAGCACCTGCCTGGCAAGCTCAAAAAATGGGTTTGATCTCTGGTACTGCATGCTGTGCTGACCCTGGAACCCCAAGTACACTATACTGACCACTGAAACCTGGCATGGTGGTGCATGCCTGTAACCTCAGCACTAGGGAGGCTGAGACAGGAGAATCACTATGAGCTGTGTAGCAAGACCTTGTTCCAAATGAATAAATAAAAGATTTAAGAAAACAAAACAACCAGAAAAGCTTTCTGAACTGAAAACTGGTAAATGTAGATGAGGTAATGGAAAGAAACGTGTACAGAAAGGATAATCAAAAACCTATGGGGGATAAATGACAGATGTGACCACACTGAAAAGATCTTCATAAATTCCTCAAAGTGGAAACCACAGTCTGTGTTTCTCAACTTCCGTGCACTGAAGTAAAAATCTAAGAAAAAACACAAAATCTCAGTAGAATAAGCGCTTCCCTGGCAAGCACAAGGCTCTGAGTTCAATCCCTGGTTCCACCAAAAACAAAAACAAAAGCATGAAATTTAAAAGTCTTCCTAAAAATGCAGGTAAAGAGAAATAAATAAACATCTAGAATTTGCTTTAAATTACTCTAGCACAGACAGAAAAGTAATAAGGCATACATGAAGCAAATGTGGCAAATTTTGAAAAGAATGTAATCTGATGTTGACATTGTATTATTCTTTCATAACCTTCAAAGTTCCCATTATTGAGATTGAAAAGTTCCCCCCACAATAACTTCTAAAAGAATGATTAATTGGCACTTACTTTCCCAGACCCTGAAAGGTACCATGCATCTGCAGAATGACAACCATGTGATTTGCCTTCAGACAACTGCGATGTAAAGACTGCAGAGTCAAGAGTCAGACATGTCAGTGCATAAGAGTTTAGTTTAGCATCAGTAGGAAAAAGGAAAGAAAATATGGTAAGTAATGTAGGAACAATTGTATATTCATTTAGAAAATGAATTTACATGAATGAGGGAAAGGAGAAAACTAAAGAAGGAAGGGAAATGTATAAGTATATACACAGGATAGCTTGTATAATTGTATTGCTGAGTCCTACTGAAGGGAAAAGTTAATAATTTGTTTTTATTTTTTTGACCAATTTTGCATGCTTATATCTGATAATCTGAACAGCTAATTTGAAGACAACAATATGCATATAATAGCCACTGTTGAATTTCAATCATCTTGTTTAATGTAATTCTGTTTCATTTCTAATTTTTTTCTTTACTATTTTTCCTAAAAAATAAAATATAGAAAATGAAGTTAAAAAATTAACTTTTAACATTGTTATTGGGCCACCCAAATAGCTGGACTGGTCATGTAGCTCAGCAGATTAAAGAGCCTGCTTAGGCAGAGGCAGCAGCCAGGGTTTGATTTCCAGCATGCCATGCTGGCCCCACCCCGAGGGCGCACCGTGGTGATTGAGACTAGGCCTGGTGGAGCACGCCTGTAATCCTAGCTCTCAGGAGGCTGCACACAGGTGTTTTATAAGAGTCCGATCTATGTAATGAGACCCTGTAGACCCTGTACTAAAAAATAAACAAAACAAAACAAAACAAAGCTAAACAAAAATATTGTTATGGTCTGGGTCTAGTTGTTCCCCCAAAGCCTCATACAGCCATGGAGTGGGGACTTCTAGAGTTTGAGATTAATTCATGATCAAAGCTCGGGTTATGGGTTTTAGTGCTCCTGGGATTATGGGTGTGAGTACTTTCCCCAGGCTAGGGAGGATAGCCTGAATGCAATTTAAGAGAGACAGACTTGCTCTCTATTGCCATTATTGCTAGTACTCCTTCACTCTCTTGCTGTTTGCCACTACCATGAAAGGTTGCTCTCTGCCTTGTGCCACTCGGCCTTGGAGCCAGTTGAATATGAGCTGAAACCTCCATTAACTGTGAGCTAAATAAACCTTTCCTTCCTTCATTTTGAGCACCAGGTATTTGTCCCAGCATTGAGAGAAGAGTAACTGAGACAAAGTCTTTACAAAAAACACAAAAATGTGCATAGGTAAATGAATGATGAATAAACATTTGAAAAAAAATGATGAACCTCATATGTAACTTAAGAAAGGCAAAATAACTTCATATAGTTTCTACCTAGACCATTGACAAATATTAAGGGCCCAGTCCCGAATACAGTGTTGATGAGGTGCCAGGAAATATATACCCTCATATAGTATCGGTTGGAAAGCCCACAGGAAACGCTCTTTGTTACACAACTTGAGAGTACCTTCAGAAATTCTAAGACAGCAAACTCTGACCAAGAAAGTTTACTTTCACTCATTAGAAATACTCTCACACATACAAATATTCTTGGAAATATATTTAGGAGCAAATTCAAAGCCATCTATAACAAATGCATATAGATGAGCAAATAAATTTTGATACTACATTGCCATGGAAAATCACATAATGGAAAAAATAAGGGGACTAGAATTATTCAAATAAAAATGCTCATGGTATTTAATTAAGTAGGAAAAAATAAGGAAAGTACATCTTGTGATACGTACTTGGTCAAGAGTGGGCCTATATCCCATGAATCTCTGCTTTCACTTCAGCATCCAATAGAAAAGGCCTTCCTCACTTCATCCCGCACGCCATTTCTTTTACTTCATAAAATCAATGAAGGGAGAACTTTGTGATTTACTTTTAAATAGGCACTTGGCTACTGCGGAATTATTGCCATAGTTAAGAGCAGATGCACCACGATTAATTCCCTCTGGAGAGTCAGAGCCAACAAGCAGGGCCTTCACACAGTGGGTAGAGCTGAACCTGGGAAGCCCTTGCATTTCAGTTGTCTGTAATGCATGCAAAAGGAGGGGATGGTTGGGGTGCTGTGCTTCCAATCTTTGCCCAGTAGGAAGAGTATAAAGGGTGTCACTATGAAGAGCTAGAGAGGAACTGGGAAGGCTAAATCCTCCTGTGACAATGAAACCAAAGTTACAACCTAGACAGTAGAAGCTCACTCAGAAGGCCAAACTGTGTGTGCCATCTAGAATTATTTCATGCTAATTATTTTTTAATATTTAATTTTCGTGATGCATGCTTGATAGAGCTGCAAAAATTTGCTTTATAAAATTACAAAAACGTATACCTTAGGAGTAATACTGTTACAGTTGTTACTTTGCTCTTTTCATTAAAAAATGACATACTAGACAACCATACCTACCTCACTTAATTTTAGTAATTTGAAAAGTTTTCTATAATATCTTATTATGCAGATAACAGTAATTAGAAACATTTATTTACATTTCAGATGTCATTTTTCATTTTTTTCAGAACTTACTTTCAAATATCCAAATCTTTTAAATGGAGGGACACCAGGTTAGTGTGTTAATGTCTATGCACTGACAGATCCCATACGAATGCTGATAACAGTTTTTAGAAAATTTGAAATGTAAGGTATAATCAGAAAAAACCCTTTTCAGTAATGTATATTTGAGCATCTCTTGTTTTCTTGTGAATTCTGACCCTACGAGCCTGCAGAAATGCATAGTGCATCTTAAGATATCGCTGTACAAGTTTGAATAGGCATTTATTCTCAGGTGCTCTGTCTTCTCTGGCATATAAAATTATAGGGTTCTTATATAATATCAAAAAGTAGAAAGCTGTGGGAGTTGTACAATTTCATTATGTCAAACAGGAATACATTAAAGCTTACTGTTTGTTAAAGTTAAAAATACATTTACTGAAATTGCTGGAGAAATTCGAGCACAATCATGTCAAAAACAAAATGAAAGCGAAATGAAGTATGAGCACCTAAAATGCCTTCAGTCTAATTCATGAAATAAAATTTTGTATTTCAACATTATTGTCTTTCCCCAAAAGTTACCTTGCACAGAGATTTTAATAAAGTAGATATTTGCGGCAGAGTAATTCACATACTGCTTGTTAATCAGTGGCTGTCCAGAATAATTTCCTGAAATATAAAGTGAAAGGAAATCTGCATAAACAATGCAGATCACTCTGGTTTTAGAAAAAGGTGATTCTGGTGCAATAATACCTTTTAATTATATGTGTAGTCTTGTGTATATGTGTTCATTTATGTGATGGAAATGTTGTGGCTTGTGTTAATTTTTTACTTGCCACCTGAGTGTATGAAGATGTTTGTCGTGGAGCAAGTCTCGAGAATAGGTTCAGGGCTGGGGACATAGGTTGGCCATCCAAGTGCCCATGTGGCAAGCACAAGGACCTGGGTCTGATCCCCAGTACTGCAGGGGGTGCTGGCCCTGGAGTGCCTGCTGCATGGTGCTGGACACTGAAACCTGGCGTGGTGGTGCACGCCTGTAATCCCAGCCCCAGGGGCGGCCAAGACAGAAGGATCAGTATGAGTCCAAGCTGTGTAATGAAACCCTGTACCAGTTAATTAATTAATTTTTAAAAAAGAATGTGTTCAAATGGTGCAGCCATGTCTATTAACTCCCATACTAAGATTTTAAGTTATACTGAAACTAGTAATGGGTTTAAGTTTGGATTACGAGAGTTTCTTTCTTTGAGTATATGTCAAGATGGGATGCTATGAGTACATGGGCCAGATCATGGCCTTCAGATGTATATTACTGAGCCAGAAAAAACTGTTTTTCCCTAGAAAATCCAGTGTTTAAAACTGTAGAGATTTCACATGAAAATCTGGACTACAGATCTGAAAGTCTAAAGGAACTGCCCTTAGGCCAGTTTCTTGGCCTCTCCCACCTGAAGGTGGACGCCCCTTTCCTGCCCAACCTTGAGTTCTTTGGTTCATAACAGTCACTTCCATTCTGACTATCCTCCATCCCACTGAGGCTGTATCAGAAACTACTCTTTTTTTTTGCAATTGTAAATGATGTCTCTCATACTCTAGCAACATTTAACAGAAACTGTGTCTCTACCAGTTGACAGGAAGCAGAACATTTGAATGGCATAATGTTTCAAGCAAAATGTATTAGAATAACATAAAGTCATTTGTCTCACTTGCCTCTGTTTTCTTTCAAACATTACAGACATTGTGAAAACACCCTCATTAGGAGATGACTTATAGACCATAAAACTCAGTCATTTAAACTTTGCAATTCTGTGGCTTTTAGCATATTCACAATGTTCTCACCATCATGGCTTCTAATGTTAAAAGATTCCACCACCTCAAAAAGAAACTCTGTATCTCTTAGCAATCTTCATAGACATTTCAAAGTCTGAGCCTGTTAGAAGATGGGACACAATGTACTCAGCTTCAACATGTAATTCAAATTTTATTTCAAAATTTTGGAAACTTGATTTTTATGTCTCCTAAGTCACTGTCATTTCCCAGAGTTGTGCATATTTTAGATTTTGCACCAAGAATCTCATCTGTTCATATAAATCCTGATGAAAACAACAACGATAACAACCAAAACAGCCATTTTTCCCTATGACAAATACACAACTGTATGGAGTATTGCAAAATATTTTCCAGGGGGGACATTAATCTATTAATCATCAGTCTATATTCCTAATAGGTACCTTGTTTTTTAACCTGCTACACTAACCTGAGTCCCTCTGACCTTTCCTTTGCTAAAAACAAAATGTTTTGAATGGCAGCATCACCTGTCTTTCAGTATAAACCAAAACACACTCATGGAAGATTCTATAAAGAAAAATATCTTCATCTAACTTAAACCAATCAACTACTCAGTACTCGACTACTTACTTTAGTCCTAAGCAAGTGCTCTTATGGCACCAGGGATCAAACTTGGGACCTTGCACTTGCAGGCAGGCCTAAGTAAGTGCTCTTAACCTACCTGAAAATTCAGTCAGAAGTTTATGTTTTACTTTACTGGTCTACCACTCTCCCCTTTCTGATCCATTAAAATATACAGTAGTTTCCTTACCATTTTCCATTTTCTGTAAATCTTCCTCTTTTCTCTTATTTGCCTAAATACTCATAAAATTCTACCATTTTGGAAATGTCTCTCTTGAACTCCAGATTCTCATAGACCCTTGTTTTGCCATTGAGTATATCCATTCAGGGTTTTGGACAAGCTTTTCTGTGGGAACATGCCCCAACCCATCCTCTTCATC
This sequence comes from Tympanoctomys barrerae, assembly GCA_002564285.1. Lineage (NCBI taxonomy): Eukaryota > Metazoa > Chordata > Mammalia > Rodentia > Octodontidae > Tympanoctomys > Tympanoctomys barrerae. Next base: position 35,555 of record NDGN011465591.1, read on the forward strand.
GCTTCCCCTAGACCTGACGCTTCTGCACACTTCCCCTTGCAGCCTTGACCCTTTCAGGCTTCCTGTGGCTCAGGCAAAATTCAGAGCCATTTATGCTCTCTCTTTTGTGTACTGCACTTCTACCCCGTTATGTGATCACATTTATTCACACTTCATGACGGATCCCAGTGCTCATCGTGTCTGTATCTCCTTTTGTCTTCCGCTGTCACTTTGGCCCAACCCAACACTGAGTGTCGCCTGCTTCTGTTTCCCCTGTGCAGTCTCTTTTCACCCTGGCAGCTAGAAGATCTCACTACATTCTGTGCCGGATGAGATCACTGCACTTCCTCAGATTTCTCCAATAACTTTCCCTCTCGCTTGGGTCTGTGACAAGAGGTTCTACATGCCCTCTTTGTCCTCAGTACTATTGCTTGAACATGTCAAGTCTCCTGCCACCATGGGTGTGCTTCTCCCTTACCTGAAATGCTTCTGCATCACATATCTTCTTGTTGCTCTCCTTTCTGTTACTCAGCGGGTGCCTTTTTAGTGAGCTTCTCTTAATTTTTCCAAAAATTGTTTATGTCTAAACATGACTGATACTTCCCATCTCTCTTATTTTCTATTTTTGCAACCCTATCCCCTCTACACCACACATTGTCCTTTGTCCTTACCATTACATAGCTTTCGTCCATGTGCTTTATTAGTCTAGTTTTTATATCCTATCCTACTAGAATAGTCTCCAGTAGGAAAGAAAAAAAATTCCCTTTTCCAGTATATTGTCTCAGTACCGAAATGTTTTGGAAGGTAAGCCCTGCTCAGAAAATACCTTTATTTCAAAGAATTCAACCAATCATCCATTTACTGTGAGGGTACTAAGAAATGGCCTGAAAGAAATTTTGCCTTCAGTGTATGAAGCTGCTGTTAAATCTGTTCTGTCTCATAATGAGGCAAGTTAACTTTTCAGCTGACATGAAAAATAGTGGGTTTCGTTTATACATACTCTGTATGAACTAACAGCATGACATGACTACCTAAAAAATTTAAGTTAATTTTAAATTTAAGTTAAATTTAAATTTGGTTATGAAGGAACAAAGAGATGACAACCTTATTGTATTCTACATAGTTGGAATCTGCATTGTTTTCAGTTCAGCAAATTGATAACTAATACATAATTTCAATACAGCATAGTTATCTGGAGACAGAGATGCTTGGATGGTGAAAATCCTGGAACTAAAGATAGAAGGGCTTGTGAAAATACTAGAATCTGCTCCTGGCAAAGTAAGAGATTCAGATAGTTCAAGACAGTAGGGACCTTATATGAAGGCCAATGCCTACTTTCAAATATGTGTGTAATTTAAAGTTGTTTTTCAAATGGCATGTAGTTCACCTTTTTATGAACTTATTTATTTTCATATAAAATTTAGTTGCTATGGGGTGAATCAATATTAACCAACATGGAGAAAACCCACTGTAGTTACTTGGTAAAATTACAACTCAAATGAATTTCAAAATCATGAAGACCTTCTATTTACCATGTCCTGCAAGGGAATTGTGATAGCTGTTTAATGAGGGTGCACTGAGAAACTATGGCTGAATTCTGTGTGGGGTGGAACTCAAATTCATCTGGATGGAGGAAAGATGAGGATGGTGGAAAGTATCAGAGAGGCTCTTGGTCAGCCTTCTAAAAGTCTCACAGTACATAGCCAGTGCAATAATTGACATTTAAACTGAACTTTAAGTACAAGAGGAAAATATTCCAGCTGTTTCTCTTAGCAAACTTTTTAACCAAAATGTCCCTTTTTCCAGAGATCACCAAATTTTGGAATTATTTCCCCCTCTTTTAAATAAAGATAATCTGGGCTGGTGAGATAGCTCAGCAGACTAAAGCACCTGCTTAGGCAAGCCCAGGGACCAGGGCTGGACCCCTGGTACCGCATGCTGCGCCGGCCCAACCCCTGAGAACTCTGAGCCAGTAAACAAGTCTGGACATAGTGGCGCATGCCTGTAATCCCAAGGCTGGGGAGGCTGAAAACAGGAGGATCACTAAGAATCCGAGCTGTGTAGTGAGACCCTGTACAAAAATAAATAAGTAAAGATAATCCTTTTCCCCCGAGAAGGGCTGCTCTGTGAGATTTTCTATGATTAAAAACCCAGTACTTAAATCATAGATTTCTGTTGGCTCAAAATACAACTGAGGTCAAGTGCTAACATAATCTCAAGTTCTAAGGACACTTATTATTTTTTTTCCTGTACTCTGTATGCAGATTTAGAAAAAGAGTGGAAGCAGCTGACAGATACATATAAATTAGAGACTGCAGTGACTATCTTGTGTTTCTTTTGAGCAGAGTTTTAGAAATGAATTGAAATTATTTTGAATTAAATTTTAAAGAGATTTTAGAAATATAAGAATGGCCCATCCAGATTATTATAAGCAGGTAAGTTAACATTCAGATCCCAGAAATCATCATTAAAAGATGAAAGTTATATTCAAAGTTTGGGCATGTAAATTAAATTTCTCATTTAAAATATCATGTTGATACACTCACACATGATAATTTCACACGTTTTTTGTCCCGGTGGAGGAACTACATAGAACTTACACACTCTCCAAAGCCCTGACTGAGGGCTGCCTCTTCACTGAAGAAGAAGAAAACCTCCTTTCCAAATCTCGCATGGCTCATATTCTAGCTCATACCATCCTGAATATACCTTCAACGTTTATGATGTAGTACTAGCAAACAGAATATTTGTTGTAACTGTATAAATGTTAAGTGCTGAAAAAGTAAACATCATTTCGTATCCTTTATATACTGTTAATTTAGCCCCAGTATGTGGTACTATCTGGGCAGAAAAGAACTTTTTTCTTATTGCTATTGTGTTGGCCACCCACGGTGGGAAAATATAGATCTTGAGCTGTTGAGGTCACTATGGAGCATATGCTCCCAGAAAGCTCCTACATGCATGGAAGTATTTTTAAATTAGTCCACATTACTAACTTTGGCTGCTCATTAAAATCGCTTGGCATAATATCTACTGCCAAGACCTATTCAGTTTCTGTAATCTAGTATGTAGGTGCTTTAAAAGCCCCACGGTTGATATAATTGTGCAGCAGTAAGTTAATCACTGCTGGCTGTGGGAACTAGCTTCCTGACTGGTTTGGGTATAGACTTGAAAATCTTGGAGATATGCAGAGGACAGGGTATATAAAAGACCCTAATTGAATTATCATGAACTCTGTTAATACTACTTAAGTTTGCAAGTTTTTGCAATTCAGTATGTATATTACATTGTGTGTTGATCATCCACTGTATGCCATGAGGACACAGTGCTTAACAGTACATGCAGCTGCCGTTTGGGGCACAGAACCAATCTAAGATGAAGTAAGTCTAGTGTTCATATAGGTTAGAAGCACTTCATATGGTGGTAGATTAGGAGATCAAGAAAAAGAGAGTTATGTGGGGTGGGAAGCATCAGCAGGTGTGAAGTCCCTAAAAAGCCATGACTTTGTTCATGCAGATAGTGAGTTCACTCTCACTACACCATTGAGAAAGGATTGAGAGTGGAAGCAAGGATAGAAAACGTGGATGATAAAGCAGAAATCCAGGACTTTAAAAATTATGGTAGTGTTAGTCCCAACAGTAGAACTGGATAAAAGTAGCTTTTTAAAGAATAGGCATTAGTTTTTTGGTACTTGAGTACAGAAAAAAAGAAAAAAATATCAAGGAGGGCATCCGTGAGTGGAGTATGGGCAATTTGACAGAATTAAAATAAGAATCTGAGGAATAGAAATGTGTTTTGAGGAAAGTGTAATGAGTTTGATTTTGACTATATTATGTGGAAGGCTCTGATGAATTGAATAAATAATCTGTTTAATAGGTAGCTGGTAATACAAATCTAGTGTTCATGGCCTATTTGGGGCTAAAGACAGTCCTAGGGAGGAAATAGATTCATAGGATGATGCAGCCAAGGGAATGGATGACCTCATCTAGAAAACAAGCAGAGGGAGGAACCTGTCTTTAAATTTTAAGGAACAAAAGAGTTCAGAGTAGTAGTGCCTATATAGTACACTTGACATCACTATACCGAGGTTATAAGCTTTGCCCCTGCCCATAACCATGCCACGGGCAAGTAATTTAATTATTCTCATTTTATTTTCCTGGTTCATATCCTGGAAAACCCATGCTCCCACCTACCTCATAAGTTGCCAGGTAGACAGAATAGTAGTCCTTCTGGAATCATGTGAATGTATCAGGACACAGAGAAAAGGAGATAATTAAGATCATGTATGAAATTGATGTTGCTAAGTAGCTGATTTAAAATAAGAGAGATTATCTTTGTAGGCCCAAAGTAATTAAAAGAGTCCTTAAGTGTAGTGATTGGGGGTGGAAAAGAAGGAAGGGGAGAGATGACAGCATGAACTGGACTTGGTCTGATTTTGCAGGAGTTAGAAATGAAGGGACAGGCCATGAGCCAGGCAACACAGAAGCTGGAAAGGCATGAAAAAATCCTGTCCTAGACACTTCGTGAAGAGTGCAGCCTGTTGGCATTTTGATTTCAGTCCATGAGGACCTATTTTAGATTCTGACTTGTAGAACTATTTGATAATAGATGTTTGTTATTTTGAACCATTAGGTTGGTAATATGTTGGCAATGGCAAACTGACGCAAGTGTTGGGTAGATGATATCATGTGATAGGCATGTCATGATTTTGGGGACTGCAAATGGATAGAGAGGTGGGCATGCTTGAAGGGAGGGCCCTGGTTATATTTCTGTCTACTGGGTCAGATGTTGCAGATGGTAGAGACTGAGCAGCCAGTGTGGGTAAATTGGCCCAGAGGTGGTTGATTGTTACCTTAGACTCTTAAATAGTTAATATGTAACAGGGATGGTGATCAAAATATAGAGATGCACAGACAGATAAGGAGAGCAAGCATTCTGGTAGGAATGTATGAAGTGCTGAATGATATGTCAGAGTAGTTGTGGCACAAGAAGAATAGCTTATCCAGCCTGAGCAAGGACCCCTGGAATTTGGAGCTTGTTCCAGTGGATGGAGCCTTGATTTTCTCTGCAAATCCTTGTGCTGGGGTTTTACAGGAGCACAGGCCTCATGTTGCTGACCTGGAAGCAAGACTTTGAGCTGCTGGTAATAGCAGATAGAGCTATGGTGAACAGATTAATATGGATTTAATCTCTCTTCCCTTTACTTTCTCTTTACTTCTAATCTCAAGCAATTTAAACCTCTTATCAAAAGAACCTCAGTTTCAACAAGGCCTCAGTAAAAGAAATTTGGTTGTTTTGCCTCTCGTCATAAATCATCATAAGATTGTTTTTAGTGTGTTTTCTTGTACTATACATAGTTTCTGTTCTGGTATTCTTTTTCTTAGATTCCTTTTTTTT
>NDGN011465598.1:0-10859 GCA_002564285.1 Tympanoctomys barrerae
AAAAATAGGTCACAAAACATATCCAGAATAATTAAGAGTATTTATTATGATTTTTGATCTGCTTATCTTAAAATGACATATTTAAAAATATAAAGATGAATAAATAAGCATTAAGGGAACATAACTTGAGACCATAACATGATACCTTTCAAAGGAACTGTTCTGACCAAGAATGCGCCTGAACTGGGACAAAGGCCAGTATTTGGCAAGTACAAAAGAAAAATCATCTCACCAATTTTCCTCTAACTTTTACCAAAAACCAATTTGTAAGTTATTAAAGTAAAATTTTTATACTTATTTGGTACATGTCTTGGACTCTGACAGTTTGTAGTAAATCAGGGTTTGTAGTAAAGCTTTGATTATTTTCTTAGTACTAGGAATCATAGAGCCTCGCGTAATCCATCACTAAGGTACTTCTAGCTGAGACTTTTTCTTAGGCTTATGTTTGTAATCACTGTATAAGTTTCAATCAGAGTCTAAAATATTTTTATCTTTGTGGTACTGTTACATTAGGCTTTCTACAGTGAATTACAGGGGTAATGCAGAAAAGCAGTCTTTTCCATAAGAAAACCTAAACAGTTATAGCTATAAGATTTTGTCTCTTTTTATTTTCAACTTTATCAGTTATAAGGGAATGTCAGACATCTGGAAATGCTAGGTTTAGCTTAGGTCTGTAGATATATTGTATATTCCAAAGCTACATTCATTATGTGCACTGGACCGCAAATATTTGTTAAAATTGCATTTTCCTTTTAATGTCTTAAATCACTTGAATTTTCAAATTAAAAGAATGAAATTCTCTACCAGCTTATGCTCTCTTAAATTAGGTCATGTCAGCTCTAACAGAAATGCATGTTTCTTCATGAAGTAGGAGATTGCCTATGGAAGTTACAGAGAAAAGCACGACTGTCCATTAGTGATATAAGGCTCCCTTGAATTATGAGTGAGAGTGAAGGATAAAGTTAAAAACCTACAATTATAGGCAATAAAGGCCTACTTGAAATTAAATGTTAATGAGTCTGGTTTTAATTGAGTTTTACTCCCACTGCAAAACTCTTTAGTAAAATATATTATCACATCATTTATTTTATGATACATTAGAACCTGCATTATATTGAAGGATTAGTAATTATGATGTTTTTTAATATATGACCTGCTTCTTTTCACAGTACTGCTTATCTCCCAAGCACATTATGGCAACATTGCAGTTGTTTTTCAGAATTCTTCAACCTGAGAAACAAGATGTAATATAGCTATCATATTGCTTTTTATAATAGAAAATTAGTTTCATTACATTGTGAAATCCTTAGTGATTTTAATACAAAATTCTCAGTGAATTTCTTGATATTGTTCTAATTCAATGTTAGAGCACTCTACTTACATTGAATAAGAAGAAACTCTGTTGTATTCCAAGAATTCCTTTATTTTGGTAAATCCTTTTATGCAGTAAGTTTTCCCAAAGATTATAAATGGTGGTTTACCCAAAAAGAGGGTAAATGATCCTTTATACCTCATCTTTACCAAAGAAAATCTAGAGTGTGCTTAACTCAATCTCAAAATATCACAAACACTAGCACTGTGATCAAACGTGTCAAAGAGCAAAGGAGAAATTGCTCAAACACACTAAGAGCTTCACGCCAGTCCAAGGAGAGATGCGTGACCTACTGAGATAGGCTACAAAGATTGCTGCCATTTGAAAATATTTATTTCAAATTGAAATTTCCATAAAGACTACTTGTAGTACAAACTATGTGTTAGTATCACTGACCTACGAAGCTGTTTTTCTACTCCTCAGTTTTTTTTTAAGTACCAGGGATTGAATTCAGAGCCTTGAGTTTGCCAGGCAAGTGCTTATTCTGCTGAGCTTTCTCCCCAGCCCCTACTCTTCATTTTTGTACTGACACCAGAATCAGAATGTTTTTGGGATTCATTAGCACATGGTACAGTGCCCTGTATTTGCATAATCAAAATGTCAAAAATTCCATGTGTATTTCAAGGGGGCCAGAAGACAAGATTTTGAATGTTCCCAACATAAAGAATAATAAATATTTGAGGTTATTAACATGCTAATTGTCCTGATTTGATCACTAAATTTGGTATACATGTATTGAAGCAGCATTCTCTACCCCACTACTATGTAGACGTACTTTGCATCCATGAAATATTTAAAAATCAGAAATTAAAGCTTTTAATGTATTTTAATGAATGAATGCGCAGAATTGTGTTTAATCTTACTAAGATACAATTTCTTTGTCTGTGAGCTAGAAAACAATTACATTTATCACCATTCAAAATATTCTTTAATGCCAGGCATGATAACACACGCTTGTACCACCAGCCCTCAGGAGGCTGCCACAGAAGGGTGGCCACAAGCTCCAGGCCTGTCGGGGTTGTGTAGTGAGTTCAAGGCCAGTCTGAACTATATAGCAAGATTCTGCCCCAGAAAAATTAAAACACTGTTCCTCAAAACATAAAAATGTTCTATGTTAATTCATATTAAATGATACTATGCATATTAGTACTATATCTCTGTCATTCAATTTTTTGAAAATTTCATATTTTAACCTCAAACTCCTATTGCTGTTTACATGTTCCTACTTTATAAAATGTAATATACTAGTCACTTAATGGAATGCTGTCTTTGTGAAAATTTTGATCATCAAATTTTATCCCTATTCACCTTTGCTACTACTTTGATCTTTATCACATTTTATGCTAGATAAATAAGAGTTCTCTTGAAATACTGAGATTTTTCTCATGAAGTAGCAGATATATTCATTTGAAATTTGACTGACTATTTTTCAGAGATGTTGCCACTAACTCCCCCCCAAGTTACAACGTCAAGTGACAAAGCTGACATGTTTAGGGGTGATGAGGTGGTCTGCAATCATGGGGATTAAATGCAGTAGGGGAGAATTTTTTCTTTTATTCTTTTAGGACGGGCCTAAAACTGTACTGACACTCTCCATGACCACAGTTTTTAAACTCATCAGTTTACAGATTAACATTTATTTAAAAAAATTTAAATAATGCTAGCAGATGCAGGGGCCAGGGTTTGATCCTCCACATGCCATTCCAGCCCCGACCCCCAAGATGTGCTGAGACAGCAATTGAGACTGGGTGTGGTGGTGCACACCTGTAATCCCAGCATTTGGGAAGCTGAAAACAGGAGGATCATTGTGAGTTTGATCTACATAGTGAGAGCCTGTAAGCCCTGTACTAAATACACACACAAAAAATAAAATAAAATAAAATAAGATAAAATAAAAAGTAATGCTATTATACTCACAAATAGCTTCCAGTTCATACAACCCTTAACAGAAATTAATGGCATTAATTGCATTTTAGTTATAATATAGCTATATGAAATGATTATGCTTTAGCTGCAACTTTCAAAATGGATATAAACTTAAGTATCGTATCTTGAATTTAACCTGTTTTACTTAGCTCAAAACTGTGTGATGACTTTAAATGAGAAAGTAAATTCTAATTTTCAAAACTTTGATTAAGGGATAAGAAATAATTACTTGAAAAGTTCTATCACATTACACCTATTATTCCACAATGTTAATATTTTAGCACACAATAGTCATTCAGAAGGTCACTTGTTTCTTTTCCATCCAAAAACAGCATTAAGAGAAATACATTCTAGAGGTGATTTATTTCGAATTATGTATACTCACTTAGGAAATTTAAATCATTTTACCAAATCTAAGATATATATTTTATGTAAATTTTCAGATGTTAAACTTTACAAACATAAGCTGGAGGAAGTGATACTTAAATTTGAAATTCAGTTTAAAAATTAATGTTAAACAACAGAATTAATGCTTGGTATTTTCTCCCTAAAATTAATTTTCTGTTAGAGTTGTGGCCTGTGGTGGTGGTATACGTCTCCTAATCATATAGGAGTTTGAGGTAGTAAGACTACATGATTGCCAGCCCAGTCTTATCTACAAAGTGTGTCCAAAACTGAAAGACAAAAATCGAAAACTTCAGATTGGGAATAATTTTATCATGAATATCTGCACAAAACTGAGAGTGCAGAGAGGTGAAATCTCTCTCTCCCAGAGCTAGATTAGGCTGAAGTATAAGGGAGAAGTTGTGTGAAGTTAATCTGGTTAAACTCTGATTTATCTCTACTTGATCCTGAATATGTAGGTACTAGTAATGGAGGCTGTTGGCAACTTGTTTCCTGTTAATTGATTAAAGATGGAAAAGGAAGAGAAATGAATGAAAGAGAAAGAAAGGGTGTTTATTATGTATTTTAGTACAGGGTCTGCAGGGTCTCACTACACAGATCAGACTCCTAGTGATCCGCCTGTGATCAGCCTCAGAAAATGCAGGGATTACAGGCGCATGCCACCATGCCCAGTCTCACTCACAGTCTCCATGCACCCCAGGGGTAGAGCCAGCGCGGCATGTCAGAGATTGAACCCCAGTCCCTGCACCTGCCTCTGGGCCTGCCTGAGAAGGTGCTTCAGTCCACTGAGCTATCTGGCTGGCCAGAAAACATATTTAGTTCTTATCCTGATCTCTATTACTGACTTCCACACAGTAGTTCAGAAAAAGTCATTTTAAAGACAGATTCAATTTCAATCAAATTAAAGAAAGACTTTTAGTATTTTCTGATATTTTTTAGTCATCTCTCGGTATTTTCCTTCCTTTAATTTTTTTGGGGCTTAGAAATATAATTCATTAGTATTTTTAAACAGCATTACTGACTATGAAACTGGCATATCCTTAGGAAGATATTTTTCTCGCTTAAAATCCTTTAAACAATGTGTAGTGACTGAAAAAGGATATGAGAAATGATCCTTCACCAAACATTGCTGCCCTGAGGTCCAGGCAGAATAACATGGAACTCTGGATATGTCTAGATTTCGAGGGGTCTTAGCCCTGGCCTTATGCCACTTGCCATATAGATTCTGCCAATTTCAGAACACAGAGAAATTATCATGCTCTTCATCTAATAAAGGACTGGTATAATTCGTGTAGGTTGAGGGTCATGTTCTTTTTAACATTTGGAGTAATACATGGCAAATGAAAAACTCTTTTAAAGACCAGATTATATGTCAATACTACTACAGCGCCTCATCAAGAGTAGATACTCATGTGAATTATTGGGAAAAACAAAAAATAAATGAGTCACTATGCTATAAAACACCAAATTTAGAAAGTACTTGTATAAATGCAGTATTTTTGAATTACACATGCATTGCTTTATCCATCTCTTTTACAAAACTTTTAAATACTTGATTGAAATGAAGCATGACATCAATATTTCTGCATATATTGTTTGAGTAATGATATATATAGAGAGAGTCTATTAAATTATAAAAATATATAAAATAAATGGTTCCTACAAGAAGAAATTTGTAGTATGTTTCAGTTATTGTGTCAAATGACTCCAGAATTACTGGCTTAATTAACATTCATCTGCATTTCACTGGTATTGTCCTCCCCATGTCTAGATCTGTCTTAGCTGAGTTATAAATACAAGGTCCTCCTGGTTTATAGTGCAGCATGGTGGTTGGCTAGGTAGACAGAGACCCTCACTACAGTCCTTTCTTCTATTCCTTTGGGAGGCCATTTTCCAACAACACAGTTGGCTTCATCATGACCAGAAAGAGTCTCTCTTCTCAGACAGAATCCAGTATATACCATAAATTTTTTATTGATTAAATTAAGCTCATTTAAGACCAATCTCCCTTTTAATTCAAAAACTTGCTTGAGATTTTAATTACTTCTACAAAATCTTTCACTATTTTTCATCTAATATAACCTAATGAAGACTGATACATTTAAAGATTTTTTTGTCTACATTTGGGGAAAGAAGATAATACTAATTGCACTGTAGGAAACAAGATCTTGGAGTCACAAAATGTGAGAAAGGAACTTAATGTTTGAGTACATCAAACAGAACTCTATATCATAAGTGTCCAGTTTATTCTGCTGGCAAAGGTTAGATTTATGTCTCTGTGTTGATGTTCCTTTGAAGTTAGGTAGATCCATATGTTTTCCTCTTGGGAGAGAAATGAAGCCCTTGAACCACTGCTATAAGGAAGTTTTAAAAACTAACACACAGTTCACTATATCCCTTTCTCTCTGCCTTAGTCAAAGGAAGTTTCTGTAGAGATGGAGTCTCAACTTATCTTAAGATGCTCTTCTTAGCCTTTGTTCTCACTATTATTAGAGATCCAGGATGGGCGTGATATGTTTATTGTGTGATGTCACTGGGTTCCTGGGAATATTTGTTGCTGCGGGAAAATTTTGGCAATCATTAGTCATGCATGTAGGCCTTAGAATTCACTCATTAGTAGCATCTTATTCACTCAGAACCACAAAAGAAAAAAAACAGAATGTTTACTCAAAAGTCAAGACAGAACTAGAAATTAGAATATCTTCAGAGACAGAAAACAACATATTGTACAAGAGGACAGAAAAATATATTGAAAGGTAATTGTTGAATATGCATCCTATGACAAGGGTCAACAAGTAAAATGTAAAGAAGTGTGTGGATTAGAGGTTAATGAAGGGCAGCAGCTCAGAAAAAGGCAAAGGGAATCTAAATTGTTCCTCATCATACAATTTCATCTGTAATCCAGGGCTTTTTGCTAACAATTGATTTGTGAAATCTATTTGACTATATTTCCAGCATAAACCAGTCATTTTTATAAGCAAAGTGATTTTTTTAAATTACCTGATCCTGTTTCTTCCTCATTTTATTTAAAGCCTATATGTAAGGAAGTTTTTTACTTGCTATGATTGCATGGAATTTAAAGATCTAGTGCCATTTCTCACTGATTGAGTAGATAATCATTTTTTATTTAGAATTAATTGACTACTGTTATAAACAAAAGATTATGAGGTTCTCTGCAAAGAAAAACACATTTTCAACAGGTGCAACATGTAATTTTCAAAAAACATGCTACATGATATGGAAAAAGACTAGTGAGCATGAACTCAGGGAAGCCAGATTCTGGTCTTGAATTGTCATACTGAAACATATATGCTCTTATTATAACTAATATTAGTCAAATTCTTGTTTTCTACTCTGTATCTTGGTAATATATTCCATTTGAGTTTCTCTTTCACATCTGAAATTATAAAATTCTGTTATATAAACTATAAGTGTACTGAAAATATATGCCTGAAATATTTTAGAAACAGTCTCAAATAATATTTAGCTTTCAGTACTCTTTGGCTTCAGATGTGTACTTACTATGGTCTTAAATAAAGATTCTACATTCTTCAGTCTTTTGTTTTCCTACATCTCTTATGGATCAAAATCCTTCATGGATAACAGATTGAAAATCAATGTTATTCCATATAATGAAATGGTAGCTGACAGTCACTTTCAGCTCATTACTTCCCTAGTAACAAAGAAACAACCAACCTGTCCATAAGCACCTATAATGAGAATACTATAAGGTATTAGATGCTTCTGGACAATATCCAAAAACAAGGCCACTACCCGAATTTCTTCAGCTTTTAAATTATTTCTTCCCCAAAATTGATATATTAAGTCTTCTTATTCAGCAGTCCCTTAATTTTTGTAAATTACATATCTCAGAAATCATATACCTCAGAAATATGACGTTCATCATTGTTACAAAAGTTGAAGATGTATTGTAAAAAGCTGTTTTCTAGCGTGACCATTTACCTTTGCACCAGAATACTAAAATCTGGGGAAAGGAGAGTACTACAGACACACAATTAAGATACAGATGTAAGTGTTTACGGCTGTATTTTGGGTCACTTTAGAAGACCGTGATAGCTCCATGCTTTGGTTTCCAGCAGCAAACTTCACTGCAATTGGCTTCCTAAAGAATAGTAGTAGACCTCCTTTTGACTGGACTTAATGCAAAACGCAAATATTATACATCTTCCCCATATGATTCAATTTCAGAATTCAGGCCCTCATAGCCTTTATATGGTCTTTTCTTCATGACTGTCTTCTGTATGCTGAGTCTGTATTTTCTTATTGTTATTCTTTTGTGTCTTACTTACTCTTCTCTCATTCATAAAACAGAATACACAAAGCCCAAAGTTGAAGAGAGGAAAGGCTTATTCTCTAGTGGTCTTAGTGCATACTCAGCTGGGTTTGAGGCAGAGGGGGAAATGAGAGAGGAGCAACAATTCATGGTAGTGGAAAACAGTAAAAACAACAAGCAAGGAGAGAAAGACACTTCCAACTTTCAGTCACTTATCTTGCATTCAGGGTGCCCACCCTAGGGCAAGTGCAGCACTCATGCCCTTAATCCTAGTGTTGGACTGTACGTCAATCCCAAACTAAGTTCAGTTACCTCTAAAAAGCTTGCTTACAATTACTGAACGAGGCTTTGGGGGACCATCTAGACACAAACTATAACCTTCCATCCCTAAGTCCTGCAAGACTCATGCACATACCTTTATGGAAAAGACATTTAGTCCATCTCCAAGAATTGCCAGCATAACACTTTCAGCATTGCTGAAATGTTCAAGTCCAAAGTCTTCTGAGATTTGGGGGCTGGGGATATAGCTCAGCGGCATAAGTGCCTGCTGGCAAGCACAAAGTCCTGATTTCAATCCCTCATACCACACACAAAAAAAGTCTTCTGGGATTTAAAGTGAACTCTTAGCTCTGAGCCACTGTACAAGTGAAAAGAAAGACACTTCCAACTTTCAATGGCACATGATAGAGATTTCTATTTCAAAAGCTATAAATGGGGATATAAAACAATGGGGACAAAGCAAGACCAAAGGCCAGTAAGGCAAACATAAAGTCCTGAAGTTTCATGTGGAACATCTGAAGTAATCTGTGGTAAATTGTGAGCTCCAAAGGGTATGCATGAGCCTCTATGGTAGTTTCATAGTTATACCTTCATGGCTTATCTCTTAGGCCCACTTTCTGAGTTCCTTGTAGGTTTATTCAGATGATCCATATTTCTGACTTCTCCAAATTTCTGTAGTTTCCACTGTCCCTTTGGCCTTACACTCATAGCTTCCCACACTGACCTCTCAGGGCCAATTGCATAGTACCTCAGGCCTCTTGAAATTTGGGTGGAAACCTTCCTCACCCACAACTCTTTCATTTTGCCTGCACCTAAAATGAGTACCCTGTGGATGTTGCCAAGGTCTGCTACCAAATAGAACAGTAGCAGATCTGTACTCTTTCTTAGATATGAAGGTCAAGTACCTGGATCACAGAGTTTTGAATCCAATTGTTTAATTTTAATTTTTATTAAAAGAGCAAGATGAGGGCTGGCCAAATAATTCAGTGGATTAAAGCACATGCAAGCACTCACAGGGACCTGGGGTTCGATCCCCCCAGACTGCAGTGACAGCCCCACCACTGGGGTGTGCTGAGATAGCAATTAAGACTGGGCATGGTGGCACACAACTGCAATCCCAGCACTTAAGAGGCCATAAACAGGAGAATCATTATGAGTCTGACCTAATAGTGAGACCCTGAACACCCTATAAACCCCTCCCTAAAATACAGGAAGAAAAAGAAAAGCAAGATGATATGTATTTGATAGTGGTTCTTGTATTTCAGATTTTCTTCACTGCATTTGCTCAGATTACCAGATAGAAGCATGTAAAATTGGTCAAAATAAAAGGTTTAAGTGCCACCTTTGAAAAAACAGTATAAATTAGTAATAGATGATTATCTTAGCTGTCCTGTGTATATACATATGTGATTCCAACTCTGAGGAATGTATTCTCCATGCTGCCACCATTATGGATCACGGTGCAGCTGCCACCACTTTGGAAAATTAACTTCCAACATAGTTTACTTTCACCCCATGAAATGGGTGGAAAAATAAACAGAAGTTTCAGCTCTATTTTCAGATAGACTCGTATAAAGTAGTTGAGAGTTTTCCTCAGATTATAGAACCAAAAGTAACCATGATTGCTTCTTTATTTTTACATTCACAGGTAAACTTGAAATAAAACCAGATTTTAGATTAAAATGGTTATCCAAGTGGAAGATACTAGTTATAGAGTTACATTTAAATGGAACTCAGAAAACTGGACGTGCTTCTCAGTAGAACACTTCTCTAGTATGTGTAAGGCCCTGTGTTTGATTCCTAATATTCCAATCAAACAATCAATAAAATTTAAAGCCTTTCTATCATGCTGACTACTTTTAAATTGATAATTGAAACTTATTCAGTTATTTATGTCTATGAGATCTACATGGTAAGTAGAAAATGTGGGTAAGTAGGCTGAACAATTATGTTCATCTTCAATCTTTTCAAACACAGAAATTCCTTACTCAATTTTAGTTAAGCATGCACTTTTGTGAGCAATGGTGCTTCAAGGTGGTTACTACATGTTTAAAAAATTGCCAAATTTTAAGACAAATAATTATTACTACATACCACATGATAAATCACAAATTACCTTTTCTATTGTCATATAAGTCAGACTGAATCACATGAACATATTGTGTATGTATTTGAGTTATTTTAGCCCACATTTCCCACTGAACTTACAACTAGTAGAGGTGAAGATTTGTAAATCACTCAGATTGTCAAATAAGCCAAAGCACAACACACTGACATTAAGTCTTCCTCAGGGATGCAGCATAGAATATTGCTTCCACTGTCAGCTAGTACTATAAAAGTGAGGTGTCATGGAGCACTATATTATCAGTAAAGTCTGAGAATTATGTCTTTCAAATATAAATTTTATTTACACAGTTCTTGGAAGGTTTGTGAAAAATAAATTGGATTATTAATATTTTACTATATACTCAAGTCAGATGTAGATAGAAGACAGATAGGCAGAAGATAGATATAGATAGAAGATAGATAGATAAATAGATAGATAGATAGATAGATAGATAGATAGATAGATAGATAGACAGA
>NDGN011465611.1:0-12556 GCA_002564285.1 Tympanoctomys barrerae
TCCTAGCGATTTGATTTGAAACTGTCTAATTGCTATTTGTTTATCGATAAAATTCTGAAAAAATAAAAAAAGAAGTGAAGAACTGTGTGTCTCTGCACACACAGTGGGTCCTCATGCATGGCGATCTTCATTTCTCATTGGAAATGTTCTTCACTTTCTAAAGTCTTTGAGCCAACTTACATTTATACTTTGGTGTGATATGGACACCATGGTCTCTCAGCTAAAAAAACAATGAATGCATTAGTTGCATGAATATTGAAAGTATAATTTAGGAAGAACTCTTCTTTTTACTCACTTGGCAAGAAATAATTTCACTGACTTTTACATGCTTTTTTGCACAATCTTCTCTTATATGATGAGGCTTCTTTTTAATCAATATATAGTTTTCTTTAGTATTCCAATGTCATACTCCATCTAAGGTATTTGAGATCATATCTGAGATCCACCAGCTTTAAATTCACATGTGATACCACAACTTGGATTTCATTCCAAGCCACCAGTCATAATTTGCATAGCTTCTTTTATTGTGAAACATAACAAACTACAGAGACATGAAGGACACATATGACTATTTCAAGGATAATTATAAACCCAACACTTTTGTCACAGCCAGCCAGAAAAAGAAACAGAATGTTTTCAAGTCCTCTAAAGATCAAAACTCATTCCTCCTCACTGAAGCTAATATCTTAGCTTTTGTGACAAGAAGAACTGGAACAGGTATTCTTCAAATTATCTATTCTTTGTGTGTCTTCACTGCTGCACAACACAAGTTCTTTGTCCTTTTCGTTTTGTAAGCAGCTTTACAGGTTCACTTTTAATGATAACCAACACTTACACCATAAAGGCTACATGCCCTGGAGTAATTACTAAACCTGTGCTAAATTTCTCTGCTTCCTTGCTTGCAGAGACTGCTATGGGACTCCTGTAAACATCCAACACTAACACTGATTGAGATCGTTCCAGAGTAATGTGTTTTCTCCCCAGAAGTACCCTTTGCTTCAAGGTAAAATAATTGGTAAAGGTATCCCATAATATGAGAGTTATAGAAGAACAGATATGTAATGTGACTCACATTGCTCTGAGGTAGGATTTTCAGCCAATATGTTTGATTGTTGGGCAGGTTATGTGATATGTCTTTTGATAATTGTTCCCTAATAATAAGTTATTTGAAATGTGAAAAGTAAGGAGAAGAGCAGTACTCATGCACTCAACAATTTGTGAACACAACTTGAAAGCAATACCTTGTGATATTCCATGTATGTTAATTTAAATTGCCTCACATTCCCTATTGGAAAACCTACTTTTTATTATTCAATATACTGTTTTTATAATTCACCCATGTATAGATTTGTTCTTTCATTTTTAATTGTTACAGAGTAATCCACTATAGAAGTACATTATAATTTACTTATCCATTTTGCGATGGGTGGCCCTTTAGGCTAATTTTGCTCCAACATTATATTGATGAAAATGTGTAAGCAGTTAGACAAATTTAAAGGGATGTTCACTGAACAACCATAGAACATTTACCTGGATTCCATAATTAATATTTTCCTATTGGATTTATTACTCCTTTCTCCATTTCATCCATCCATTTAAATTTTTAAAGATTAATTTATTCATTTATTAATGAATATAGGGTCTCGCTACACAGCTCAGACTCATAGTGATCCTCCTGTCTCAGCCTCCCCAGCACTGGGATTAAAGGCTTGCACTGCATGGGGCCAGCCTAACATGTGGTACTGGGGATTGAACCTGGGTCCTTATACTCGCCAGGCAGGCGCTTAGACCGCTGAGCTCTCTCCCTGGCTTTCCATTTAATTTTTTGATCTTTTGCAAGTTAAATTCCTATTTTACTATTGAGTATAATGTTTAGATCAAAACTTTCTGTGAGTTGGGTGTTTGGAAATAAGGTGGTAAATGTGACTATGAAAGCTTATCAAGGGAAGTCTTTGCTTTGATGGCATAATTCTATATCTTGATTTTAAAGGACTGTGGTGGTGGTTTCACAAATCCGTGCATGTGATGCAATGACATAAAATGACACACATATGCATGGTGCCAACATCAATATCCAGACTTGGATCTACTCTTGAGATTATGAAAAGGCACGTTCACCGAGAGACACTGGGTCATAGACACACAAGGCTTCTCTGGTGTAACTGTGTAACTTCCCGTGAATCTACAATTATCTCACAATAAAATTTGAAACAAACACAAATAAAACACTCGTTTGAAACCCTTGGGGAATTGGTAAGGTAGAAAAGTTTGGGTCAGAAAGCGAGTAAGTATAATAAAAGAACCCAAAAAGTTAATTGTGGCAGTGCAGAGAAGTGCAAAGAACCCGGGGTGTTGGGGGTCATCGTTGAGTTATGAAAACTATGGATTATTAGATCTTTTTCTCTGTTTACCGCGAGACTATTCCTATTGACATGTATGTTCTAGAAGAAAACTTTTCTGCCTACTCAGAATAAAACTTTTAAAGGTGAAAACATGATAAGAGATAGCATTGTATATGTGTATATAGGATAGGTGGAAGTTTTGTAGCGATGTCCAGAAGTCAAATGGCTGGATCAGAGGGCCAGCACATAGTTCATTAAAACTAGGAAGACATTCATCTAATGTAACTCGCACCCACACCACTTTCCTTTGAAATCTTAGGAATCCAATTTTTTAATAGCATGGACCTGGATTTTACACGTAGTAATGGGGCGGCTGGGGGGTGTGGGAGGAAGCATCTTAGGGTCAGTGCAACGCAGCAGCCGTCTACAGAGCCCTTCGCCAAGTGACGGTAAGGAGTTTTGCTTCTACCACTGGCATAAAAGTTCAATAGCTCCACCTTCTCACCAAAACTGAGAATTTGATGGTTGTGAGATGATTTTTAAAATTTTCAAAATTTCCCAAAGTATTTCCAGAAAACTGGCAGGTGGCTCCTGTTCCTTCTAGTGCACGCCGCTGTTCATAACCTGCTCATTTTCTTCTCCATTTTTTCTTTTTCTTTTATAAAGAGAATAAAAATATTTAAAAACCCATTACAAATGATACAGAATTTTGCTACACAAAATGATAGTAATTCAACATGGTTGTTATATTGCATATTGTCTTCAAATTAGTTGCTCAAATGGAGGAGTTGATGCTTAAATCTTTTTTCCTTCTCTTTAATTTTTGTAGCTTTCTTTAAAACCGGTTTTGCTGTTTATATCTGGTCATCTAAACAACTAATTTGAAGACAGCATATAACACAACAATTGTCGAATTCCTATTATTATTTTAGTGAAATTCTATGTCATTTATAATTTTTTAACCATTTCATATTCTTTTTAAAAAATAAAAATTTTAAAAGAAGACAAAAAAATTGTAGACATTAGCTGTTCCTTTTAATAGACCAACAGAAACCAGCAGTACATTGTCTAAGCTGTCCTGTGTGTATGCATACACATTTCTTCTTCCCTTTCTTCTCTTTTCCTTCTCGCCTTTCCCTCGTCTCAGTTGTTCCTTCCTGGTACAGTTTCTTCCCCTTTCAAGTCTCTATTGTACCTGTCAGATTTTATTTCCTCTTTCAAGTTCTCACACTCGGGAGACAGTACGGTGCTTACACGTGCAGGGTCTGCCTAATATTAGCTGGAAGAATCTAATGATCACCTTATTCTCATTTCTTGCATTTATGTTTCATTGAGTCATGCTCATTTTGAAAAGTTTCTTTCTATGTTCCCTGGATTTAATGTTTATTTTCTAGCATCTCAAGGGAAATATTTGGTCATGGTCCTTCTTCTTTTGTAATATAAACACTTCATTCTGCGTATTTCCTTTCAAGTACTTCTTGAATGGAACCTCGTAAGTATTGATATTTATTCATTCATGCTGTTCCTACTCAGACAACAGTCTGTGTTTATTCTGGGGGTAGCTTAGTGACCATAGTTTCTTGATCTTATGGGACTCATATTCCCATGAGGAAAGACAGAAAAATGCATAAATAATGTCATCTAGTATATGAATTATTCAGAAGCATATTTTATAAAGTCTTGTGTGTGTGTGTGTGTGTGTGTGTGTGTGTGTGTGCAGGGTTTCACAGACTCATAGTGATTTCCCTGATTTCTGCCTCCCTAGTGCTGGGATTACGAGGATGTGCCACCATGCCCAGACTCCATCACCAGACTCAGTGCCTCTGGGGTCAGGGCCGGTGCGGCATCAGTGCCAGGGATCAAACCTTAGCCTCTGTGCTCACCTAAGCAAGCGCTTAGTCCACTGAGCTATATCTCCAGCCCTCAGAAGCATATTTTTAAAATGGCAAATATGCTCTAAGTTTTTCAGGTGGCTAACAAACTGGGGATTGTGTTCATCTGCTTTATGCTGCTATAGAAGAATACCTGAGACTGGGAAATTTGTAAAGAGCAGGAATACATTTCTCACAGTTCTGGTGTCTGAGATGTCCCTGATCAAGGCAACTGCAGGTCTTGTAGAGCCAGTCTACCCTTCCTAGGTGGTGCCTTACATACCAGGTGCCTGAGCCTGAAGAACACTTAGCCTCAAAATCTTTGGTGTCGGGTTGCTCAAGTTTTTTCAAATGCAATTTGCCTCTGCTTCTCCTGTAACTAATGCAACACTAACCGGCATCATGACTCTGAGGGCTGCTTTCAGAGGCTCTTTTGCTTTACTACCTTCTCAAAACAGAATAAATGGCAGATTGAACAAAGTCAGTAAAGCAAATCCTGGGTATATGTGGCACATGTCCATACCTTCATCTTCAGGAGATGTCACTAATCAATCATGCGGTGTAGCCCAGCATCTCTGGCAATGGTTAATCAATCAGAGTTGGCATGTGTAATAAAACTGTTAGAAATGGCTATTTTGGTGGGTGACCACTTGCTATTTTGCCTTGGAAACACTGACTTTTTTCTTGAGCTTCTCTGTATGTGTTTAGTAGATATGTCAGAAAAATTATGGATTATCTTACACCAGCTAACATTTTAAAAAGAGAATAGATGTTTGATTATATCTATGCACAAAGCTCATAGCATACATCACCAATCTCTCCTTCCATACTAGTTGATCCAGTGTGATCTGGCACTAGATCTGTCTCCCCACAGCACTCCTGACTACAGTGTCACTTGATTGGAGTTGATGTGTGAGGTGAAACCTTTGATCACCCCTGAGTGACTGGGCTTTGATTTGAATACATGCTCCCTCATCATCTGTGCAACTTTCATCATCAAAATCAATGATGACCAGTCATCTCTGAAGTAAAAAATATGGACGTATGTTTATAGGTATTTGGGGAATTTATTCCTTTCCTCCTCAAACCCTATTCTGAAAAAGGATATTAAGTCACCAGCCCTAAAACAGAAAATTTAGAAAGGAAGTCTTAATCGTGTTTGAGAAACAATCAAAGGCGGCAAAGTCTAGTTTCTAAAGATTAAGTTCTAAAAAAGAACAAAATACGATTCAGCACAGAGAGAAACGCATGCTGTCACTTCTCAATGGTGAAGGTGGGAATCTACAACAGATATGAAAGGGCAGAAGACATCTGGAAGCTGTGATCGCTGAGCCTCAGGAGCGCTGCAGCTTGAGGGGCCCCTACCAGAAGGCCTTCTGCCTGAGAGGCTAGAGCACAGAGGTGGAAGGAAGAAGCCTCACACCACAGTTTGGGGCAGGAGCTGTGCAGACAGGCTGGGAAGCTCGCGCCGCAGAGCCAGCCTCTTCATTTAGGCCGTGTTCCTATCACAACATCCTGAGTTGACACCTAGAAGTTCACTAGGTAATAAGAGGCAGCAGGAAGGTTACAGGAAGCATGGAATGCATTGGAAGAGGGAGCAAAGCTGCAAAAGTCTGTGGTGTCCTTGATTAAGTCTTTACGAAAGGTAAAAATAAAAAATGAAGGTGAAAATTTTGTAAAAAGGCAGGGCATGTGTGATTGATGTGATTGTTTTAAAACCAAACCAAACAAAAGCAACAAGACACAACTGTAGTGTTATAGCAAGAATACAGTTCAGATTATGGGGGACAATCATGGAGGGGAGGAGTTGCTGCTAGAAAAGTGGGAGCTGAGTTAAACGGAAAAGCTCCACGCGCAGGCCAGCCCAAGTCGTCGGTGCAGTAATCACAGAGCCTTTCCTTTGGATTTTCATGGTGCAGGCAGAGCAGACAGCAGTCAATAGTCCAGCCTCAGAATTAGATTTAAGCGTGGGCTTCCTTCTTCTGTTTCCAGTTTCTCCATATTTCATGATGTATTTTGGGAAAAAAAATACTTTTAATGATGCCAACTTGCCTCCTCTCAGCACATTAAAACAGGCAACGATTGGCTGAGGCTGTCATCCTGATGCGAATAATTTTGTCGTTGTGCAATTTGGCTCTTGCTCTAAAGTGAAGCATGCATCTTCCTCCAGTGTATTTTAAGCCAGAGACTTCTAAGTAAATGGGAGGGGGCTGATTTTATTTCTGTATGCAGCCAGCCTTCACTGGCATGAGTGCTGATTTGGTCCAATCAATTTTGCATTCATGCTGAGAAGCAAGTTGATCAAGTGCAAGGAACATCTGTATGCATTTATCTGGGTTGGGTGCAAACATCAGATCTGTTGCTTTAAAAAGTTCCCATTCCTCCAGGGACTGCTGCAAGATGCCTGGACAATGACCTTTGAAACTCTGACATGTTCATTTCATCCTTAAGTAACTGCCAAGGGTCTCTAACCTAGGATTGTCTTTGCAATTTACAGGGTTGTCCTTAGGAAACTAGGTCTGAAAAGCTTAGGTGCTTATTAGGTAATCTTCACTAGCTGGTTAAATAGTCCCCAAAACATTACTCCGACAAGTATACAAGTGGCAGGATGACAATACATATTTTAACACTGCATCACCACAGCTGCGTCTGTCTTGGTCTTTCTCTTCTTTTTATTTCCTTTTTTCTAGCTGTCATAAATTTTGTGTGCCAGCAACTCTATGGCTCAAAGAAGGTTGTAAACATCTTCTTGTTCAATTACATCAGGATTTTTTCCCTTTATGTCAGCAATTAAATTTATGACAAAAAAGTTCACTCTCTAAACCTAAAGAGACACAATCAAGCTTGAAGTAAATAAAAAAGAAATGCAATCAACTGTGGTTGTTAAATATAAACAATGCCATGGGTCTCTGAAATCAAAGGTTGGGTTCCAAATCCCAGTGCTAGCCATTGCCTGGCTGACCCACTTGAAGAAAAGTATCCTCATTCTCTCAGCTGTAGTTTTCTAGTCTCTAACATGGAGTGGATCATTTAAATTTTGTTGTTGGCAGAGTTAAAGGAGATGAAGGACGTGAAGCTAGAATTCCAGTGTACTAGCCCTCTTTTCCTTTCCTTTCTTCCTGGTAGGACAGGCAGCAAACTGATGAGTTCAGGGCCTATGTTGTATGCATCTCTTTTCCCAGGAGCTGGTACATGGTAGGTACAGTACTTAGACTATAATAGAAACATGAGAGAATAAGCCAGTTAGTGCAAACTCCTGGGTTGCATCATCTTGAGTTGGTAGCTTAGGTCCTACCGCACAGTGACTCCAGTGAATTGTACTATCTAGTTCAGACTTGGTTCCCAGGAAAATCATAGGAGATGGTGAAAAAGTCTTCATCTCTGACTCCTCTTCAGTCCTAATGAGTCAGCATCCACAGTTTAACAAGATCCCATAGATTTATGTGTACATTAAACTTTGAGTATGCATTTGTCTTGTGCTGTGCAGAATCTTGACGATGATGCCGAGACTGTGAGTTGGTTTCTCCCATCAGCCAATTTTCCTGGCTCTGCTAGTCACAGACAATTTCATCTGGTATTTGATCTTAGGAGAAGCCCAATATGAGAATGTGACTAAATCAGTGTTAACAGATTTATACTATTTGGGGAGGCATAGAACGACCCCACTCAAGCCAGATCAATACTATCATATTTCTCCTTCTATCTATTGTATAGCAGCAGCCTTGTAGGTGTTATATCTACACCCAAATACAATAAAGAGTGTGCAGGTAATGGAGTTAACAACTGCTTTTCACAGTCCACTCAACAATGGAGTTGGTAGCTAAAGCTCTGGGAAGTTTGATCAGTTGCTTAAGGCCACACAGCACGAAGCAGGAGCTGAGATTCAAGTTCAGGATCCATGGTTCTCGCTAAAGCCTCGCTCCTAGGAGTGCTGCAGCCCTCCTCTCAGCCAGCGTGCCTTTCCACCCAGGTGCCTTCTTCAGGCACAGCTGGAGGGAGCTCTGCAATGTGGCTGGTGCTCTTCAAGACTCTATCTGCAGCACAGAAGGCAGATTCTCAGCCCCAGCCACATCACAGCGGGAGGCTAAGGGCCTCCTTTGTCTCTCCCACTCTCCCCTTTGTGATTTATTTCCTGCTGCCCTTGCTGGCACTAGTGTACCTCATGCTTCAATGCTCCCCTGACCAGTGGGGGCTGCTTCATACCTATGTAGCCTCCACTTGCTCACCATTTAAGCGTCTCTGTTTTGAGGAAGTGCTCCCTGATTTCCCCGAATAGAAATGATTTCTTCCTCCTTTGATCTCCTCATCAAAATAGGTTTCATACTGTAAAAGGGAATGATTTGCTTCTAAGTCCCTTTTCCTCACCAGTCTGTGAGCTTAAAAAACAGGGCTTTGTGAAGCATTGAGGACTGAGAAGAGCATGATGTTGCAGCCAGGCATGCTAGGAGCAAATCTCTATCCTGAATGTTATTGAGCAGGACAACTAAGCATTCTGTGACTCAATTTCCCCTTCTGCCAAATGAAGATAGTAAGGACATTTATGTTTTAGGGATTTTGCGAGCTTTAAATGAATTAATACACACAAAGTGCCAGGATACTGGTTTATCACATCACTCTTTCTCTCTTTACCTTTCAGTCTTGGACACAGGAAGAAGTCAGAAAGTGATTTTTAAATGAATGAATGAATGCCTGACAAGTACGGTGGGAGCTGGCATTTTTGGCTGTTTCTCTCTGGCCACTAAAATTGCAATAAAATTGTAAGGACGGAAAGGTGTTCGCAGTGCCTCAACATTTCTGAAGGTTTCCCACAGATTTCTTTCTGATTCAAGAGCCTGCCTTTCTATTCTTGCACTTGCCATTCCTGACTGTTGATTAATGATGGTATCAGGATATTCTTACCATAATCCTCCACAATTTCCCAAGTCTGTGTGAAAACATACAATTTAGCAAGATCCTCCCATATTCCAGTTAATGTCAGCCTAGGCTGACGCACCCCGAGTGTGTTGAGGCAGGAGCCAAGCTGCCAACTCCGGGGTTCCACGGGCGGCGTGCGGCAGGTATCTTCGCTCCACCGAACAGCTGGCCTTTATTTCTGTCTTTTCATTTGAAGGGAAGACAACCTGTCAAAGCAAACCCAGGGAGCTTGGCTGGCTGTGAGTTTTTGAAAGGGCAGAGCTTTTATTTTTCTTCACCTTCTTGTGGCTTTCTGAAGAAGCACAGAACTATGTTGGTGGTATTTGGGACCAGGCAGGGTTGCACAGTGGTTAAGTAGCTTGGAAGAAGACTTGCATACATATCAGTTACAGGCCTGGATCTGTACTTATTAGCTGTGCTGTATTTAGAAAGTGGAGGATCTTCCATGAGCCTTCTTCACATTTTTCCCCTAAACTATAATATGGTCTAATAATAAAAATTAAAAAATTTACACCTCATTAGACAATTCATTGAAAAGGGTTAGGATCATATCTTACCCATATTCAGAACTCAATCCTATCATTTGCACATATAAAAATATATATGTCAAAGATATCATAAGTTCTGCTTGATATCACTGCTTTCAATCAATCCTCCTTTGCATGGCTGGGACGCAGCGTAGAGCACCTGCTTAGCATGCACAAGGGCTGGGTTGCTTTCCCCAGGGTTGCAAGAGACAAAAACAATGACAGATAAAACAATTCTGTCCCATATTAAGGACACCATTTTATTTGAATAAATGGGTGGACTAATAAATGTATGAAAGATATCATTTTAGGTATAGATGTTACATTTAAAGGTCATGATAAGCTAAGTTGTGGCAAAACAATAAATAAGCTCATATATCCAGACCTTCAAAAAAAGGTCCTTGAGGGCTAGCTGGGGGAATGTGCTGCTGTCACCAGGACCCAGGAACTAACTCAAAGCATTGCTAGCATCATGGCTGAGGAGAGCAAAGTGCGTGGGAACACCACACTTCAGCTCCAGAGGTTCCCACTCAGTCATGCTGTCCCTTCGCTGTCTGCATTTCATTAGATGAAGAAGTCTCATGCCTAAGGGGCTGGGGATGTGAACCCCTCAGGGAGGATGGCAGCTCATTATGGAAAGCAGGATCTGGCAATTCTGTTATGCTGCTGTACCCTGGAAACCTCAGAGCTCTTCCTCACGTGGGTCTCGTCAAGTGAGAATAAGGGACCTTAGACTAAGCCCCCCATGCAAGTGCAAATGGGGCAGAGTTGGGAAGGGAGTGATTAGCCCTGTGTGTCCACTTATTACTCTAGAATTTTTAGGGATGGAGGAATAGGCCATACTCTGATAGTGTTACCAAATTATCAGGGCTACATTTCCCTTGGATGGGAGGAAGATGGAGAGGGAGAGAGAACGAGTCCAAACGCTGCAACAGAGTATACTGAAAGGAAGAGGTATCTACACTATTATGAAATATTTTTAGAAGCAAAGTTTAGGGCTTCTGGATGAAAGCAGGACAAACAATTCCAACATAGATGAAAATAGTAAAGGGCACTGAACATCACTCAATCAGAGCAAGATGATACTCCTCGTTACACTATGAACAATTCATGCCTCGTCCTTAACAAAGAGCTGGAGACTGAGATCAGGTTTGGAGTTTGCTTGGTCTCTATCTTCCTCATGGGAGCACCGACCCATCACAGACCCCACCTGGACACAGCACTTCAGTATTTGGTCTGTGTGATCTGTCTTGTGATAGCTGCTAACTGGACGAGGGTGAGTGATTGGATCAAGGTGAATCAGTCTGGGCCGAGCCAGTCAGATTTATTTTTCAAGAATCTAAAGTAAAACACATGAAATAAATGTGTAGGTTGCTTTATCTGGAACTTGTGTAGAGTTAATTAAACCCATTTTTATTAAATGCCTGCTTGGGCAAACAGGACCTCTAAATCTTCAGTTTCTGTTCTCACATGGCCTGGATGTCCCTAAAAATATTAAGCTTGTTCATGAGATTGACAGAAACAATTTGATGGTCTGTATTCTGAACTCTGATTTATTTTGCCTTTGTAATAAAATTGTAATTTTTAAATGATAGATTATCTTCAGACACCATTCTACAGAGACATAAAACTTCAGAAGGGCTGGGGAGATAGCTCAGCAGTCTAAGCACCTGCCTGGCAAGCTCAAGGACCTGGGTTTGATCCCCAGTACCGCATGCCATGACAACACCTGGGCATGCTATGTGGACCACAGAAATTGGACGTGGTGGTGCACGCCTATAATTCTAGTGCTGGGGAGGTTGAGACAGGAGGATCACTATGAGTCCAAGACAGGAGGATCACTAGTGAGACCTGTACCAAATAAATAAATAAATATTGTTTTTAAAAACCTCAGAAGCCCTCTTCTGATTTCAGTGAAAGTTCTACAAAAGGAGAAACTAAGGACATTCTCAGCATTGCCCAACCTCCCTTCAGACTTCTGCCTATACTGGGTGTACTGATACATGAAAGTCTTTTTCCCAGCAGAAACTACCCCAGCCTGCTCTGTACAGCCAGGACTTCTATCAGCATGCTGGTCTTCTGAGCTCTGACCAGAATCTTCCATGCAAAACAGCCGAAGCTGTTCTAACGCTTCACTTGTAGGCAACATCTCTGCACCTTTCCTATTTCTTCCCACAAGCCATTCCCAAAAGCTTATAATCCAACATGGTCAAGTAGTCACAGCAATGACCCCACTCCACTGGCACCAAATTCTGTCTCAGTTACTCTTCTCTCATTGCTGGGATAAATATATGACAGTCAAAATGAAGGAAGGAAAGGTTTGCTTAGCTCACAGTTACTGAAGGTTTTAATCCATACTCAGCTGGCTCCAAGGCAGAGTGGCACAAGGCAGAGAGCAACCTTTCACAACAGCAAAGAACTGAGAGCAAAAAGGAGTGGCAGCAGCTCTGGTAGCTAGCTAGCTTGCCTCTCCTTATATTGTAATGCAGATTACCTGCCCCAGGGATCCACACCCACAGTAATCAATCTCAAACTCCAGAAGCTGCCCCATGACTGCTTGAGACTTTGGGGGAACAAACCATAACAGTGTACTTATACCTGAAAGTTCTACATTTCATGTACACTATGCAGTTCCTGGGTTCCCTTTCCCTTCCTTGTCTGACGCTAAACTCGTGCAGACACAACCATCAGCAGATGCTTTGGCCATGTGAAAAATGCACAAAGACAAATATGAAATGTCCCTTGTACAAAATACGCAACAGAGAAACCCTGCTGCAATTGTTAGAAGCTTCTACCCCAGATTTTCTGGGGGAGTTCCAACTTAAAATAGCCTGTCTCACTGTCCCCCAAGGCACTGTTTCTTTTGGCTGGTTGCATGCCCCAGTTTTTTTTTTTTTTTTTT
>NDGN011465615.1:0-16818 GCA_002564285.1 Tympanoctomys barrerae
AGTCCTGAAATGGTACCTGGGTCCTGTGAGTACAACAGGGTGGATAGAGACTCACATACACAGGATAAAAGGCTTGCAACTGCTGGCTGTCCAGGATTATTCTAATTACAGGATTCTATCATCCAGGTTAACAATTAAAGGTGGGCTTTTTGTTGCCAGACGCTTCTGGTTCCCTTCAAGAAAGTGCCAGCAAATGAAGCAATTTGAAGAGTTTACCAGAGTGACCATGTGCAAAGGTGTGCTGTCATAAAATTCTTCATTTATGATCTCTTGTGGTTCTGAGTGTTTACTGGGAATAACCAGGTGGATCTCCCTTGGGGTTTCTCGTGCAGCCACAGTTGTCTTGGGCTGGTGTCACCCACCGGCTCAGACAGGTTAGACCTCCCAGAAGGTTCCCTTGTTTACTTGCCAGGCAGTTCAGGGCTTCTCCGTGCCATCTCTCTAAAGCAAGGATTCCTTACATGGAGGCTGGGCCCTAGGGGCAGACGGCTAAGGCTGGCCAGCTAAGTGGCCATGTCTTCGGAACTGTCACAGAGACACTTCCTCCCACTTCCACTGGGCAAAGCAGTCACAGGGTGTTCCTTGATGGATGCTGAGACCTGTGATGGGGCTGAGGTTCCAGCTACACACAAGTAAAGGAACACCAAGTTCCAACTGGAGAAAAATGGCTGAGTTAATAGGCATGGATGGTTATGCAAAGCACAAAGCAAACATGCTGGTGTTATTTGCTAAGCTCATGAGAGAGGTGACCAGGGGCACCTCAGTCAGCAAACACATGAGGGTTTCATTTCTTTATTAACCTTCTGAGCTCTGATGCAAAGTGAGTGGCCATAAGCTCAAGAGGTCCTTCCCTGGGGCCTATAGCTCCTTCTGAAGCATGAGACAAACCCAAATTGAGGATCATTCTACATCAAAGCTTCTGAGATTGTGAAAAGCAAGGAAAGTCTCAGAAACCATCCCTGACTGGAAGAGAATGAGGAGCCACATGCACTGATTGCGAAGTGGTACCCCGAATGGGAGGCTGGAAGAGGAGAAAGATGTTAGGAGAAAAATTAGTGAAAACTGTGTGAAGGATGGAGTTTTCTTAGTATGAATAGACCAGTATTTGTTTCTTAGTTGTGTTATGATCACCGGGATGGTAAAAAAAGGAAGAAACTGGGGAGGCATATGTGGGAACTCTGTACTGTCTTTGCAACTCTGCTATACATCTAAAACTATTCTAAAATAAATATTTTAATTCAAGAAAAGGAACTTTAAGCAGGAATATTTCTATATTGTGACAGCTTTTTCCTTGTCTATCCCATAGTGTGCATGTATGTGTGTGTGTGTGTGAGAGAGAGAGACAGAGAGAGAAAGAGAGAGAGAGAGAAAGAGAATTACATGAGGTAATGTAATAATGTAAGCTCAAACACTATCAAAGTACTCTGTAAATGTAAGACATTATAAATGATCAAAGTCCAACCTATCTCCTAATCCTTCCTTATTGAATTTCACACCCCACCTTCTATAAATACACCTGACTCTGGTTTCCTTTCTGTTAGCACTCCTTCCATCGTTTCTTTCCCTTGGGTTCATGTGTTATTCATTGGCAACTGGTGAAAAAGTTTCAAATGTGACCTGTACAAAGCATGGTGCCAGACATGGAGGAGGACGCTGAGACTGAAAAGAATATTCCTTACCGCTTCAGGCTACTGGAGAAGTTAAAGCATCCTTATTCCTTTGTACCCAAATTCAATGCCACGGATGGTGATTGAGTATGGAAAGATGCAACATTAACAACTGAGGACCAATAAAAGGCAGATGAATAGTCCATGCCTAGCCCGCATACTTAATGCATTATTTTCCTATCCTTCTTTTAAACACGCCCTAGGAATATGCTCCTCTCCACCCTCCTTTTGAAACAGGGTCTTGCTCTGTTGTTTAGACCAGTCTTGAACTTGCTATGTAGCCCAGCCTGTCCCCAAACTCATGACACTCCTGCTTCAGCCTCCTGACCGTTGCGATTAGTTGTCCATCACCACGTCTGTCTAGGGCTGTGTCGTCTCAGCCCACTCACTGTCTCCTCTAAAGAGCAGAGGCAGGTTTGCACTTCTGGAATCTGGAGCCAGAGTTTGGGGCTCAGACTCCAACTCAACACTGACTACACTGTGGGACTTAGTTTTTGTCCAAGTGAAGGTAGAGAGGAGACAAGCTGTCCTTCTGGAGTGACTGACTTAGGCACGGTGTGTCCAAGACTGCGTGGTACAAGGAGGGTGTCCAACCCGCAGGGGCAGAGGAAAGAGGGGCATGGAGATAGTTCTATAAAAACAAAGGCCCAGGGTTGTAGGTAACTATTAAAAGAAAATTTGCAAAAAATGGAAGAAAACGTTCCTAATATATTCTAAAAATGAGGCCCACAGCATATAAAACTCTCATATATAAAACATGAATGTATCCCTAGGAAGTACAGGGATTTCAAAATGTTAGTTGTGGATAAAATGATAAACAGTGGTTATCTCTGGATGGTCAGATTACTTAAAAATATGATTTTTAATCCAAAAGTGGAAAGGTGGTTTCCAAGGGCTGGAGGAAGTGGGGAAAGGAAATCAAGGGTTTAATAGTTACAGAGTTTTGGGCTTGGGGAGATAGCTCAGTAGAATAAGCGCATGCCTGGCAAGCGCACGGTCCTGAGTTCAGTCCCCAGTAACAGAAGAAAACAAAAACAAAAACCAGACACTGAACAGTTACAGAGTTTCTGTTTTGCAAAATGATAAAGTTCTGGAGATCTATGTCATAACCATGTGAATAGGCAAAAAACTGCTGAAATTGTACACTCAAAAATGGCTAAATGATAAATTTAAAGTTATGTTTTTTACTACATCTTTAAAAATTAAAAAAATACTTTTTTATGGAAAACACAGCACTTGAATACTTAAGAAAAAAAAATTGCTGGAAGTCATTGTTTGGTTCTTAAATGAAAGGTCTTAACGGCAGCTGCAGTGGCAGTGCTTTGTGTGTCTAAGTTTATTGGGCCCTGCCTGTGTTGAGTTTATCCAGGTCAGCGAAGCTTCCTGCATGGAGTTAGGTCCCCTCACTTTGCTCTGTCTGCAGTCTGAAGACCTGTTTGCCTCGTCTATCTTCCCTTCTGACCTAGGCTCTGTTGCTGTTATGGAAGAGGGGTAAGGGTGTGTCCATGGCAGGGACCACCAGGGGCTGCAGCCCCACGCCCCCTCAGCCCTGCCGATTCTG
The DNA here is from genome assembly GCA_002564285.1 of Tympanoctomys barrerae. NCBI lineage: Eukaryota > Metazoa > Chordata > Mammalia > Rodentia > Octodontidae > Tympanoctomys > Tympanoctomys barrerae. Next base: position 3,229 of record NDGN011465615.1, read on the forward strand.
CGTCAGCAGCTCTGTTTGCAGGACCACCTGCCAAAATCCTGTACTGCTCACTGTCCTTTGATCTGTAAACCTGAAACAGAGCCAGGTTGTGACACAGGAGGCCGGCCCATGACCCCACCGCAGCTGTTATGTTGCTTTACGACTGTGTCCTACACCAAGGTCTTAGCAAAGAAAAAGATGAGTCCTTCCTCATGAGATAGGTGAGGGGCATGAACAGACAATTCACAAACATAAATAGCTAATAAACATAATAAATAACCATGAGTAAAAGGCACTACAGATATGCTAAGAATGATGGAGGGGATGGTAAATTTTTTTTTTTTTCCAAACAGTCAGGGGGGCGTCTAAGATTGGTCTTCCCTCTTGGTGAAATCTCTGTGACCTGCAAACAATACCATATTCCCACTCTGCTCATGACTCTGTTGAGTTCAATGCAGTCTAGCCTGTGAGGCACACTTCTCCCTACAGGGTACGTTGCGCACAGGTGCCAGATGGCAGAGCTACCTCAGCTTTTCCTCCTTTCTGTCTTTGGTTGTTTCAGAGACAGCGCTATGCATTTGTGTTTTGAGACTGAGTGGCCATATTGTTAAGCTTCAGGATCCAGGTGTAAGTATTAGGACTTGGATTCTCTTAGGAAGGGCTGCAATCTTACCCTCACCTGGTGCTTCTATTTCTCCACTGGTAAAATGAAGCAGTAACTCCTTGCCCCTTTGGCATGGGTAAGAGGATGCATCAAGATAATTTCTGGAAAGTGCTGAGAGATGAAAGATCCCAAAAAGCAAAAAGTTTATTTAAACCCACAAGAGACTCAAGTCACTAAAAACTAGATGTTTAGAAAGAACTCTGGTAACAAATCTGTGTCAAGACAAATAAACAGATAGGATCTGAGCCCCGGGAGTCTCTGAGCTCTGTCTTAACCTTTGAGGGGAGATGTTCTTCGTAGGTTCAGAGGACCGCTGGAGCTGCTGCTATGGATGTTGGGTCTTCCTTTGGTTTGAATAGATGTTACCTGGCACCTGTTCTCCCAAGATCTCTAGAGCAGGTAAATGAAGAAGATTGGACACACAGTATAAGAATAAAGTTGCAAAGTTTGGCTGCCTTGCTGGCCTTGTACCTTTAAATTATTTGTTGAAAGGCCCTTTACTTCTTCCAACTGCCCAATTTGCTCTAACTGAAATTCAAAACACTGTGGACTGATAAGGAAAGGAGTCTGAGATGTACAAAGTTAAGAAAGATGTTGCCAAACAAGGTGTAGAACATGATCCATTATGTGTTTTGAAAATCTATAAAGTTATGTATCTATCAATTATCTATCCATTTATCTATCTATCTATCTTCTATCATCTTGCTAAATGGGAAGAAAGGCCCAAGTTATTACCATTGCCTACTCCTGGGAGTGAGAAAGGAGGGCGGCAAGGGAGGTCTCTCACTTTATATATTTTTGTATTGTCAAAATTGTACAGGTTGTTTTGTGACAGAAAAAAAAAAATCTTTAAATAATGGCCTACACAGCTGGGTGAGGTGGGATATCCTTGCAATCGAAGCTACTTGGAAGGCTGAGGCACGAAGATTGAGAGTTGGAGGCTTGCCTAGGCAACAGGGTGGGACTCTGTCTCAAAGTTAAATAAATAAATAAATAAATAAATAAAAAGTTTGAGAATATAGCTCAGTGGTAGAATACCTGCTTAGCACAAGTGAGGCTCTGGGTTTGATCCTAATTACACACACACACCCCTACTGTAATCGTAACTAAATTCCAATGGTCTTTTCAAACATCTCATCGAGCATCTGGAAAAGGGTTAACACAATTCCAGTTGTCTGAAGGGAGGACAAATCCCTGATTGGTGGGTGGCAGTAGGGTTAGGGGTGAAAAGCAGAAGAGTGGGAAGGGGTGGGGGAAGAGGTACACAGGCGGGCTTAGCTTTCACCTGAAACCAATAGAATAAAAGCATCAGGCCCAACGCCCATTAGCGGAGACTATTTCAGAAGTCAGAGTTGTCCTTGAGCTCATCACCACAGTGACTTGGCAGAGAACAACTGGTGAGAGCTGTCAGGTTGCACCACTGGAGACCGCTTCTCCTGGAGGTGGAAGGTAAACCCCACATGGCGGCTCATCTGGTGGCGAGGATGGAAAATTTTGCTTTCTGATGTGGTGACTGCTTTTTCTGCCCATGGTTATGAAATGCTAACCTTTCCCAGCTTTCTGTAAGGGCAACAGACACAGTGTTGAAGAGCTAAGGAGGTCCTTTCTTGGAGTCTCTGCATGGAAAGGAGGGAATACAGGTGTCTAATGACTTCGCTACTTTTTTTTTTTTTCTGGTACTGGACACTGAACTCAGATCTTTTACACTGAGTTATATTCCCAGCATTTTTTTTTTTTTTTAAAGTTTTGAGGTCCTTGATAAGTCGCTGATTTGCTCAGGCTGGGTTCAAACTTCTGATCTTCCTCCCTCAGCCTTCCAGAGTGCTGGGATTATAAGTGTGTGCCACTGTGCCTACTCTTGGTGTTGTATAGAGTATGGTTCAGCTTTTGCAGGGATTGCATTAGCACACTGAAAATCCTAGTCACAATGGATAAGAATTTAACTGAGTGCTGTTAATGTTGTAGACTGGGCATTTGCTTTATTTTCTATCTCAGCAAAACCCTTAAAACACCTTGCCCATAATAAAACTACTCTGCAAAAGAACGCAGAGAGAGCAAAAAATAAGTTGCAACATCCAGTGACGTCACCCTGATGTTCCAATCTGCATGTGGGCTCCGACTGCACAGCACATTGTCCTCATGGCGACCCGACTCACAGGGATCTCCTTCTTTTCCCTGTAGGCTTTGCTAGTGATGGAGCCTTACACAATCCAGACAGATGACAGTGGCAGCCTTCCCCCAGTTCTGGATGTGCATGTGAACATCAGTGGGAGAAGCTCCATGCCAGGAAAACTGAAAGGCAGGAAGGCCAGATGGTCAGTGAGGCCCTCTGACATGTCCAATAGGACCTTCAATCCCATCCGGGCCATTGTGGACAGCATGAAGGTGAAGCCAAACCCAAACAAAACCATGATTTCTCTGTCAGTTGGTAAGTTGAGGATACTTGGTGGAGGGCACCACTCTCTTGTCACTTCTTACTCTCATGGACTGGTTGGAAAAGATGGCAGTGGAGGGTAAATCTGAGTATGGGACATGGGAGAGTAATCTCTTGGTGGTTTCTTTTGTTTGTATCCTCTCATGAACAGGAGATCCTACTGTGTTTGGAAACCTCTCCACAGACCCTGAAGTTACCCAAGCAATGAAAGATGCCCTGGATTCAGGGAAATACAATGGCTATGCCCCATCCTTTGGTAAGGTCCCTGATACTATATCCAGAAGCTTCTAAAACTTTAGTGTTCTTTTAATAGCACTACATTTCTAGCAATTCTAGTAACTCTTAAGGACAGGTTAATATTGAGCTGCTATTTACACTTAGGGGAAGGGTCTTCCTCCAGGTTACTTACCATGAGTTCTAGCATCTTTCCTGGCTTTTTCTGGTATACAGACATCTCCTAAGCTCTCAAACACACTGAGTCCTTCACTAATGATTTCCTTACTGATTCCAGTATGCAGGCCTCGAGTCTGGCTGGAGCTGTGTGTTTACCGAGTGCTCTAGGCTCACAGTAATTTACTTACTGCCCTATGTCAATAGCTCCTTTGCTTTCTTTCTCCTTCATTATGGTAGTGTTTATACTGAAATGCCATTATAACTGTTCCAGATGAAGTAGGCCCCTAAAAAACCAAAAACAAAGGATAGAAGGTTATTATGGAAAGGAGTTACTCCTATTTTGATTAATTCTCTGTCTTTTAATAATGTATACATTAAAGATTTTGGTATATTTAAAACTTCACCTCAGTTTTGTACAACTCCCTCCCTGAGTATATGTGTACATAAGAACATATTCTTAGTGCAGAAGGAAAATATAGTTTCTACTAAAATTAGATTTAAAAAATATTTCAAAGAGATATTAGAGATGCTGTTTTTAGGTTGATTATTGACATAACAAATTTTCATACAACAAAAATCAAATTCAGGACATAAAAATTGTTATAAAAAAGTTTATGACTTCAATATCCAAAGTATTAGGGAAGTGACTCAATTTGGAACCAAAAACCAAGTCTCATACCTAAGAAGATAAGGATGATAAGATGTCTAAGAATATGTTATTTTTTATTAGTAATTAATGAAGGGCTGATTTATACAATTGCAGGAGATCCATTTGTATCTATCAAACTGAACACAAATGCAATATTACCTCTGGTCTTACTCACTTGTCCTTTTGGTTAGCAGTTCTGTGAAACATTATAGTGGGCTTTGCAGCTTATAAGCCAAATTTGGAAATACTGCACAAAAAATAATTTAAAAGATAAAATTTGTACCAAAATACCTATAAGCATATTATATATTGTAAAAATCTTCAAGTTTGTTACATGTATTGAATGGATTCACGACAATTTCCAAAAAACATAGTCCTTAAAAAGTACTTAAGGTCAATTTAAATCCTTTATTTTATAGAGAATGAAACATAACCGCAGTAATCAAGATAATTCAGGGTATTTTAGAGTTTGGAGAATGGTTCCTTGTTATTGGTTATACATTTGTGGTTATAAAAATTATAAATTATGAATTAGTCTTTATCTATAGTGGCTGACAGCTGAATTTAGTAGACTATGTTCTGAGCAGGGGAGGAGGCAATGTGAACCCCTAGCTGACCTGCTCTGGTGCATCTGTTAGTGGGGGAGTAAATCTCCTAAGCTTCGTCCTGCAACTTTTTCACCTCACAGGCTACCTGTCCAGTCGTGAGGCAATCGCGTCCTACTACCACTGTGCTGAAGCCCCGCTGGACGCTAAGGTGAGCCTGATACAATGGGTCCTGATGCTCTGTATCAATTTAGGGCAAACTGCATCCCCTCTCCTTATTTATGTTCTTTAGGGGCAATGATTGCCTGTGTTGGGGAGGGCTTGGGGGGTGACTGAGGATATTCCCCTTTTAGCAACTGAGAACATCTTATGAAGCTGGGGCCACTAAGTAGGGATGATAGCTGATGTCACCACAGCGTGGTAAAGACATCCCCTATAATTCATAGCATGCTCGTCTTAAGGAGGCCTAAAGGACACTGAGGTCATTCCAGAGTTGATTCCCTTCAAAAGATCATTGGAAAATAATTTATAAACAACAAATAATTAATTTTTAGAAATTTGCCAATGCTATCTTTTTATTTGTATCTTCATTCATTCACCTGAGTGCATTTAGACAGAAGGACAGATACACTGTCCCACGGTACATTAAATTGAGGGCAGTGCCCGGTTTAGATGCTGCCCTTCTCTCTATTGTTACTGTATGAGCTAGACATTTCCTATCATGACAGGTGTCCTTTATCTGTGTTAGAGAACAGCCAGGCTTCACATTCTGACCAAAAGTAAATCAATAAGCAGGAGAAAAAAAATTTCAAGGTTGGTGCAAGGTCTCTCATGGAAGTCGGTTGAGTCATAGTGAACTTGTCTTTTTAAAAGTGAGTTGTATATTTAAATGTCCAGCATTCTCAGCAACATTGAGATATGGCCACACTTAGTAATGTCTTTTGCTTTGGCTTAATTTAGCCCCTATTTACTACTTAGAATGTATTGCAGCTCGTGTTCTTCCCAGTTATCCACCTGACTGTCCTGCACACAAACGTGAAATACAAAGCTATTTGCTCCTGTGACTGTTAGAACCCCTAACAAAATTAACCTTTGTTCTCTTCACAGGACGTCATTCTGACAAGTGGCTGCAGTGAGGCTATTGAACTTTGTTTAGCTGTGTTGGCCAACCCAGGGCAGAACATCCTTGTTCCAAGACCCGGTTTTTCTCTCTATAGAACTTTGGCTGAATCTATGGGCATTGAAGTCAAATTCTATAATCTAGTGGTAAGCAATGTTTAAATTTTAGGCTGAAATGTTTAACTAGCACCTTGGAAAAATATAGGACCATTGCCTATCACAAACAGGTCTGGAATTGAGTGGCAAAGGCAAGAAACAAACTTATACTGCAACTTTGGGTTGATGATTTCCCATAATTTCTTTCAGAATCATCTCAATCTCCCTCTGTCTTCCTCCCCAGCCAGAGAAGTCTTGGGAAATTGACCTGAAACAAATGGAATCTCTGATTGATGAAAAGACAGCTTGTCTTGTCATCAACAATCCATCAAATCCCTGTGGGTCTGTGTTCAGTAAGAGCCATCTTCAGAAGATCCTGGCAGGTAAGTGCGGCAGGCTCACTGCAAACAGAAGGGGCCGAGAATGGACTTTGTGGCTGTATCCTAGAGTTAGTGAAGGAATCCTTTTACTAAGTGATGAGCCTGGAATGAAGGTAGAGGGCCACCACTGGCATCTCTAATCAATAGTGTAGCCCTGGAATGGGAGGTCTTGCCTAAAGGAAGGAGAAAAGGGAAACGCAGGTAGAGCATCCCTAATCCAAACGTGTGGGAAAAGAAATGTGTAACCTATACTTGCTTATTCACCACCACCACTGTGTGGAAGAGAGGGTTTGAAATGCCTCATTAAATGTCAAATCCAGGCTCTGTAGTCTGGAAGAGTATTAGAAAAATTTAGTTTTATAGTTTTGTGGTGTTGGGCATTGAACCCCGGGTCTCATGCATCCTACGCAAGTTCTATGCTGCTGTCTAAATCCCCAGCCCAAACTTACGGTCTTTAAAGACGAAGACCAAACACACTGTGTTAGCTTTCTCTTCACAGAAACACAATTCCTAACACCTTCAACTTAAAAGAGGTAGGGCTGTCCAGATAGCTCAGCAGACTAAAGCACCTGCTTAGGCAGGTGCAGGGACTGGGGTTTAATTCCCGGCATGCCGTGCTGGTCCTGTCCCTGGCACATGCTGAGATGGCAACTGAGACATTGTGGTGGCACTTGGGAGGCTGAAAACAGGAGGATCACTATGAGTCTGATTTGTATAGTGAGACCCTATAGATCTTATACTAACTACATAAAACAAAAACAAAAACAAAAACCCTTAAAGGAGATAAGGTTTAATTTAGTTCATGATTTCAGGAGATTGAGTCAGTTCATGCTGGCTGGCTCCAGGATAGAAGGGTGGGGTGGAGCAAAGCTGCTGAGTTTGTGGAGACCAGCAAGCAGAATAGGGGGCTGTGCTGGAGAGGAACTGGCCAGGGACCTTAGATAGTCCACAGGTTACACTTCCCTGACCCAACTAGACATCCCCCAGGCATGTGTTGTATTAACGTACTATGTGTTTCTTAATGAAGTTGACAAATCAGGATTAACAGGTACACACCAGTGGGAAACGCAAAGCAAAGTAAGACTAGGTGGATGTTAAATGATAAGATTTTACACTTAAAGTGATTCCAACATGCTTTTTAAAAAAAATTTACAGTGGCTGCAAGGCAGTGTGTTCCCATCTTGGCTGATGAGATCTATGGAGACATGGTGAGTCTGGGTTAGGATATAGCACAGTAATCTCTCTCTCTTTCTCTCTCTCTCTCTTTTCTTTGTGGCTGGCTCAGCCCACCCTGGGGGCGGGGCTGGCACAGCATGTGGTGCTGGGGATTGAACCGTGGTCCCTGTGTGCTTGCCTAGGCAGGCACTTTAGACCGCTGAGCTATCTTGCCGGCCCACTACAGTAATCTCAATCCCAAATTGTTTCACGGGATTGAGAATAGTAGGCAACTGGAATAATTGGAAGCAACTATGAATCATTTCAGTACAGCAAAGCAATACTCATGCCCTCTTGATATATAGATATAGATATCTCCGTGGACATTTATCTATGTCTATCGCTATAGCCATCTATATATATGGGAGGAGAGAGATGTAGATCCATGACTCCATAGCAGTTTTCTGAAATCCAAAAAGCTTTACAATTCAAACGTTCTTGGAATTTATTTGGTATCCAAAACCTGTATTTATTTGGTTTCAAAATCTAGAAATATTGGGGGCCAGGGAGATGGCTCAGTGGAATGAGCGCTTCCTTGGCAAGCGCAAGGGCCTGAGTTCAATCCCCGGTTCCACANTATCTTCATATATGTTTATAGCACTTGTAGATGTGAGAAAAACAGTAGACATGTTAATGGTCTTTATTAAAGGTACTATTCTAGACTGCTCTCGGAATGTTAATGTATAGTACATGTGTTATGTAGCCTTCCTAAAATGCCAAAGAATTTTGCATTCTGCGGTACAGCTGAGCCCAGGAATTTTAGGTAAGGGATTGAAGATTCATTATTTCATTTTTAAATCTATAATATCAGTAGTCACTGATTCTGTAGAGCCATCTCCATGAAGTGTTACATACATCACAGGAGAGGAATCAATTTCCTCATCTTAAATTTATTTTAATCCATGTCAGACACCAAATTCTTTGGAGAGTCCCCTTTGAAGCCTCTTGGAATTCAGTCATGTAACCCTGCACTAATCATGCTGCAGAGTAGAAAGGAGCCAGTAAACCTGATGCTTTTTCCTTTGAAATATGAGGAAATGGGTGAGGAGGGACGGGATTCAGAAGGAAGTAAGCAAGATCCCTTCTCCTCAGGTATTTTCAGATTGCAAATACAAACCACTGGCCACCCTTAGCACCAACGTTCCCATCCTGTCCTGCGGAGGGCTGGCCAAGTGCTGGCTGGTTCCAGGCTGGAGATTGGGCTGGATCCTCATCCATGACCGAAGAAATATTTTTGGCAATGAGGTGAGAACGATGTGGGAAAACAGCATGAGTAATTTAGAACATATATATGCACAGTGGTGGGGAGGTAAGAATTTTTTTCCCCTTTCTTGGTTCTTCATAGTATCTGGAAACCTGCTGGGTAATAATAATAACAGTTCTCTCCCAGCTTAGTTTTCATGTGTCTGGATCTGGGAAGAAGTTCTACTTCCAACTTTAAGACTTTAGGAAAGGGAATCAGTAACAGTTATGACAGCTGATACTGTCAATCCTCAAAACAGGATGCCTATGAGTGGCTAACTAAAGTGTTTCCTGGATCCTTCCAGATCCGAGATGGGCTGGTGAAGCTGACTCAGCGGATCTTGGGACCTTGCACCATTGTCCAGGGAGCTCTGAAAAGCATCCTGCATCGCACCCCACAAGAGTTCTACCACAACACTCTAAGCTTCCTCAAGGTAAGAGCAGCTCATGCCCTTTTCCTTGGGGAGTTTGGGAGTTAGCGAATGCCTCCAGTTGTCTTAGGAACAACTGGTCCTCATTTTTGGAATAGAGTTCCAAGATGGGGCTTCTGTACCACAGGATGGCTTCAGTGTTGCAACCCACACACTCCTCTTACTTCTTCAATTCATTCTGCTCCTGGCCACTGACTTCAAGTTATGGGTGTTTTTCTTTAGACTCTAAATGTCAGATCAAACCTAGTTTACTGGCCTTCAATAATGACAGCTCTACTATAATTCCATCATTTTTCGTCTACTTAAAATTTGATTCTTGACATCTCACTGCCTCTTCTTATAGTCCAATGCAGATCTCTGCTTTGAGACGTTGTCCGCAGTGCCTGGACTCCAGCCAATCTGCCCTTCTGGGGCCATGTACCTCATGGTGAGTATGTAGGGAACAGGCGTTAGATCTATGCATGCCGTAAAGCACAGGGAGGGGGGTTGAACTCAAGGCTGCCACAGATAGCTGCCCCAGGTGTGTGCCATTCACAAGAGACAATGGGCGAGTTCCTCAGCCAGTCAGTTGAGGACTTATTCTGAATTGACTCACCAATATGACCTAATCTTAATGTTCATGAAACTTTTATTTTATTTATTTATTTTTGTGTAACTTTGGATTCTGAGAATCCTTGACCCGAATTCAAGAGTCTGAGTTCGGGGATTGAACTCAGACCCTTGTGTTTGCCAGGCAAGTGCTTATTCCACTGAGCCATCTCCCTGGCTCCTAGGTTCTTTTTATTTTTTAAATTTTATTTATTTATTTTTTATTTATTTTTTTTCATGAAACTCTTAAAGTCACTGATGAAGACAATAATATGCAATGTATTATTGTAACTGTCCCACTAACCTGTTTTGAAACCGTCTCATTGCTTTTTCTTTATCAATAAAATTCATTAAAGAATAAAATAATAAAAAATAAAAATAAAGTCAATCAATTCCTCAGTATAGAGAATCATTTTATATGTAGATACACTGAAGTTTAAGAGACAATGAAGAGGCTTTTCATACTTTGTAGCTTACAAATGGGAGTGATACTGGTTGTCCAGGAGAGACTGAGACTCAGATTTTAATTTTCAAGATGACTAGAAGGGGGTGCTAATGATATTTTGTGGACCAAGGTATATATATATATATATATATATATAATATAATTTTTTATTTTTTTATTTTTTGAGACAGGGCTTTGCTATGTAGTTAAGGCTGGCTTTGAATTCACAATGTAGCCTAGGTTGGCCTTGAACTTACAGCAATCCTCCCACTTTAGCTTCCAGAGTGCTGGGATTGCAGGTATGCTCCACCACACCTGGCTGATAAATATCTTTTAATGCATAGGACAGTCCCATACAGTAAAGAATGACCCGGCTCTAATGCTTACTACATTTTTTAAAAAAGAAACACTGCCATTTTATTTCTCCATTTTATTTATCAGCATCCAGGAAGGGACTTTTCAAAAAATGTTATGTTTAAATGGATATATCCACCTTTCCCTGAGAAAAATTCCATGAGTTCTTAGTTACCAATTAGTTAGCTTGAATTATCAAGACAGCTTTCAAGGAGCCCCGACCCTGATTTCTGGCTTAGAAAATTGGCCTGTTTTCCCTCCTTCGGATAAGTTTGCTTTTTCTTTCTATTGCTGGTATAGGTGGGAATTGAGATGGAACATTTCCCAGAATTTGAGAATGACATAGATTTCACAGAGCGACTGATTGCTGAGCAGTCTGTCCACTGCCTCCCAGGAGAGGTGAGTGTTTCCTGGAGGTGCACTGTGCTCTTTTTCTTTCTTTACCAAAGTGAATTATTTTGTTAAGGTTTAAACTGATGTGTCTCATGGCTTCTATTTAAAATTATTTCTTCCCTATTACTATTGTATCTGTAATGGGAAGCCAGAACCTTCTGGATGAGAGGTTTGATTTGTGCCACACCCATTTTAAGACAAATTAACTCATTTACTGACTTAGCGCACTGATGGAGATGGAATGAGCTCATGAGCCTTAATGAAATGGTACCATTGCTTCTTGCTCGTTGGAGCCCTGGACATCTTTTTGGATGGTAGTAGTGGAGGGGGAGGACCCACTACCAGATCCAATTGCTCTGAAAACAACAGATTCTTATTTATTTATTCATTTTTTTGCAGTGCTTTGAGTACCCAAATTTCTTTCGAGTGGTGATTACTGTCCCTGAGGTGATGATGCTGGAGGCCTGCAGCCGGATCCAGGAATTCTGTGAGCAGTACTACCATTGTGCTGAAGGGAGCCAGGAGGAATGTGACAAATAGGCCTCCACCTGTTCTCCACAGAGGGCTCCCCTGCTTCCAAGGGAGTCAGATCACCCCCTGCCCCACGGGAGAGGCCTCAGAACTACAACACCGAGAGTTCAGGGTTACCTTCCCTTCCCCGGTACATCCACATCCACATCCACACTCTGAACCCCAGATCCTTCTCCCACTCTGCTCTGCTGGCACGACTCATTCACTAACTTACCACCCTCCCAGGACTTCCTTCTTTTTTTTTTCTGACAATGCCAGGTGAACAGAGATGAACAGAAAGCAGCTGAGACAAGAAAAATAAGAACAGAAGAAACAAAAGACTGCGAGAACTTGTGTCCATAACCATTTCCTCACACACTAAGGACACTCTTTTCAGTCACATCTGAAGCCCGGCTTTACTGCCTCACTTTAGGTTCAGCTTACTTTTTGCAATTGTTATAACTGAAAAGTTGAGGACTCATGTATTTGGTTCACTATATTCTAAACACAATAGGAAGCTCGCTATTTATAGGAAGATCCTTGACAGAAACTTTCTACGGTGTTTTCTTTTGGTGATGCAAATAAATATCCTTTAATTGACCAACTTCTTAGGTTTAAATCTGTATGCACCAGGCCTTTTTAAAATGAGCTCAGGGGGCCGGGGAGATAGCTCAGCAGACTATGCGCTTGCCTGGCAAGTGCAAGGGCCTGAGTTCAATCCCCAGTTCTGCCAAATAAATAAATAAATAAATAAATAAATAAATAAATAAATGAAACAGGCCAGCCTTTAAAAAAAAAAAGCTCATATTTTTCATATTCGAAGAAAAAGGAGGAATCAGAGGATCTTCCAGAAATACTGCTGTATGAAGTCCAGAAATGTTCTTATCATTGTGATGGAATCATTACCATTTTTGCTACAATGTTAATATTGAGTTAATATTTGTTGTATTATCTTTTCTAAGAAACATTTATATATGTAAGATCTTTTATTTTGCCAAGGATATAAATTATTATTTTTTAAATAAATTTTACCAAGTATGGTCCTCTGTGATGTGTTTTTTTTCTACCTCCTTTGCAAGAGACTCCCTATTCCCTAGATACTGCTCAGTCTAATTGAAAAATTATCCACTCAGTCTTATTTATTTGTTGTAGAAGTACTGATTTTTGGATTGACTTAGGAAACATATCCCCATGTGTTTTATTTGGGCGTCCCATCTCTGGCTTTCTACTTGCGAGCCTGGCAAACTTGAAGATAACAAATTATAACCTGTGGCTTTTAACTTTATACCTTCAACCCCTGGTACTAAATTCCTCTCCTCGCCTCAATCCATTTGCCACTCACTGGGGAACAAAATGAAACTGGTTCAGTTTGACTGGCACACTAGAAGTTATCTGGGATCTTCTTTTAGTCTGAGTGTTTTATCTGTAAATTCCTTCAGTTTCCTGTTTAATGTTTTTTGTACTTCCTTGAGAAGAGAGAGCCCCAAATTATCTTGTAAAGCTGGTTATGGGCAGAACTACACCATAACCACTCTGGAGATTTCTCTCCATGGGAAGTTTTCTTAGCCAAAAGAGGAATTTCATATCTCATACCCAGTCACACCCAATTAGTCATCCTGACAGAAATAAACATCAAATGTCTTCTTCAAATCTATGCATGCAGTCAGCTACAAAAAAGTAGCTCTTCATTTTGGTCAACAAATCCCAAACAAATGACTCAGATGATAAAGATGTCAGCTTCGTGTATGTCATGATTCTGAAAAACTTCCAAGGGTCCGTCTCCTGTGTTTTTTATCTCTTGCTTCAAATCCCCCAAAGAGCTCTGCTTAGAAGTAAACAGGAAGACTTAGTGGTTTGCACAGGATATTTAGCTTGCCGTGAACGGGAAATTCTATCCACCATTATTAGAATTCCTGTCTACATTTTGATAAATGAACCACATGAATTCAAGTCTCAGAAAATACTGTAATAGGCGTACACTGGCTAAATTTCAAACAATACAAAGCAACCAATGCAACCTCCCTTCACCACCATCCTTCAGCCACCCCGTTTCTCCTCGCCAGGAAATCAGCTATCAGACCACAACCTCCAAACAGTCTTTCTTTCTTTCTTTCTTTCTTTCTTTCTTTCTTTCTTTCTTTCTTTCTTTCTTT
>NDGN011465631.1:0-10624 GCA_002564285.1 Tympanoctomys barrerae
GACCAGCTGGTTCTGATGACAAGCTTGGTTGGAGAACTACTGATCTGAAACAGAATAGACCCAGTGGGAGTCAGAATCAAAATAGTAGAGGGAGGTTGAAATGCAGCTGAAGAAGACCACACTCTAAATGACAGTCTTCAGGACTTTCAAGAAGTAGAGTTGATTCAGGATGGTCCTGAGTGAGTGCCAGAGGGCAGAGAAGACCACCATTTGGGCCTGAAGCACTATGAGAGAGGACAGATGGTGAGCATGGCATCCCTAATCGTCACCTACACTTTCATAGCACACACTAGCAGTTCACATGGAGGAAAACCACTGCCCTATGCTAACACATCACTCACTCGCTCTTCTGTCCTCTCTCTCCTGCTCCATGTCCTTCCAGTCCATGTCCCTCTTAAAGCCCAAGCTGTCATTGAAATATCACTATGCTCATTAAACTTTATCTTCCAAGGCTGCCACATTGAAAGAGTACAGATTGGAACAAATATACTGCCCTTCCCCAGTAAATTAGCTATTTATTATTAATCCCTGGCCTAATTTTCCTATCATGGTCTCATTTGATTATTCCAAGCAGACTCATCTAGCTCTTCCTCTGGCAGCAGATGAGGAAGGTGGGAAGGGAGTCATATTAAGGACAAGTGAGTGCCCTGCGATGCATACCTGAAAGCCTTTCTGCAATTAAAGGACGGAACTTAGCCTGAGAAAGTAGCCTTGTCGACCATAAGTACCTTCTTCACAGGCCATCAGGGTGGGCGGTGGGGGCAGACACATAACCCGGAAAGCCGGACAGCAATTATATGACTGCCTGCAGATTTTATGAGACGGTATCAAAGGGGAAGTGTCAAACCGCAGACTGTTTGAAAAGGAAAAGTGGAGTTTTCAAAGATGGGGATAGATAAAATTGGCAATGAAGAAGGCATTCATTTAATTATCCAACCTTTTCTTCTAATGCATCTGTAACTGGAGCAAAATGTCCCCTCCAATCCCCAGAGATATCCAGAGCTCAGCAAGAGGCCCAGGATCCTGGCTGGCAGGCAGGAGAAAGAGCAGATCTCCAAGGGAGAAGTCAGGACCAGTCAGTAACGGGTGACAGGCAGCATGTGACCCTCAAGGGAGGCATTTCAGCCTCCACCAAGTCTGAAATGGCAGGCAGCAAAGCTTTGACCCCAAAAGAAAACAATTTGCACTGTCTGCATGGTGGGAGGATTCATCAATGAATGGTCACTTGCTCCTCATGCTTTGGAGCACCTGGAAGCCCCTAAGATCAAAAGGACGCTTTGTGTTGGTGGGCAGTTCAGGGCACTGGAGCTTCAGGGGCCCAGAGGCTATGAATTCTAATTCTGGCTCTGCACCTAATTTTCCACGGGACCTTAGAAGGGTACACTTACCAGCACTGGTATCTCCCTCTCATAAAGGCAGGCCTTAGCCTTATTAATCCATGATTATCATGCATGCCCTTCATTCTGGGTCCTCGACCAGCCCATCACACTTTTGGGAATTTTTGGCAATTCCCAAAAGCAGTACCTTCAAATATTGCTAACTATAATTCAACTAAAATGTAATCAGGAGGGGAGATTTGTATTCTACCTAAATCTAACTTTAAAAGGTTGACTTTTTCTCCAAAATAGTAATCAAGCATCCAGTGAGATGAAATCTCAAAGCTTTTTGAGAAAATATTAAGCATTGTTCAAATGCAAGGCTTTTATCTATATTGATTATTATGAAGTTAACATTTTTAATGTGTCAAATCTTGAAAATACATGTTACTTCCACCTCCTGCTATGCCTTTCATTTATTCCATGTTTGTCACGTAGCTTTCTCATACCTGACTTCCTAGGTATGTGGAAGTGAGTGGTGGCCAGAAAAAAGCCAGCAAAGAGTGCATGAATCCATTTAGACGGGGTATCTAGAACTGACAATGGAGATCAGGGCAAAGGGGAATGGAGTGCTTCCAGTTTCTGTGTCAGTTAGCCACAGTCTTTGGAAACAAATAATGGTGTTGGCCATGCAACATTGCAGAAGTACTTAATGCCCCTAAATTCTAATGAAAATGGCTGAAAAGGTAGACAAGTGTTGTACTGCCATGAATGATGAACTGAAACCAATAGACAAAGCCAACTTCACCTGTCCTTTCCCTTCCCTGCCCCCTCTTTTGCTCCCCGCATGAAAAGTCTGCTGCTCTGCACCCTGTTGCCTTTGCGTCCCAGGAACTTTCCCCCAGGCTCTTCATCATCTTATGCTCTGACATGAGAACTTACTTGATTCAGTGTTATTTCCAGAATATTGAGTATTATCAAATGTTCATTAGCTTGGATGTTCACTGGAACTCTCCTCCCACAGCCAAATAAATAGCCTCCTGAAGGCAAGGCTGACAGATGAATTGTCTTGGCTCTGAAATGTATTTTAACGTCAGGATTCAGACAAGTGTGACAGTTTCTAGTTCTAAGGTCTTCATTTGAATAGTTTAGCATACCTCAAGACTTTCCTGCCTTCTCCCACCTCTGGGATTTTTCTTTCCTTAAGACAACCTGCCACTAGGACCATCTCCTCAGAGGACCAAGAAGGAAGTGGCCAGACTCCAAGAATCAAGTGATACCTCGAGGAAGCTGAACACTGCTTCCTGTTCTATCCTTAATTTAATTATAAGATCAACCCCACGTTTCCCAATTCCTCTCTATATAAAAGCAGAAGTTGTAACACCTCCTAAATACCTCACTTTGATTTAATAAATATCAACCACTAAGGGGACAGAAAAATATTTTTTATGAAAAAGATTTAACCAGAGCAAAATTATTTTGGCACTTTGAGCATTAAATCTCTTTGGTGTGGATCCAAGACTAACCCAATTTACACAATATTCTACTTCAAGTTATGAGTGTCGTCAAGGTGCTGAATTAGGATCCCTTTAGTATGGCATTGGCTGAAGTGTTTGTCATGCTGCATTAGCAACGTAATTGACACCTACTTATACATGTCAGCCTTGCACTTCATCCTCGCTTGCTACCCTAGTTCACTAATTTGCCACTATTTAAATTCACGCCTCACTCAGAACAAGTGTTGGCAATCTCAGCTCCAGTGACATTTTTGAGTCGAGCAATTCAGACAACTCTATGTGAGAGTTCATCCTGAACACTGAGGCAATGTCCCTGGTCACTGCCCACTAGGTGACAGCACCGTCACTCCCCAAAAGCTATGACAACTGTTATATCTATAGGCTTTGCTCATTGTACCCTGGGCAGCAAAGCTATCCCCCTTCCACTGAGAAGCATAGCCTTAGACCCAGTTTCCAGCCAACTCCAAATAACTACTTCTCTCTCTCACAGTCATGATTCCCATCACAACCCCCAAATAGCCCCAGTTTATCTCACGTGCTATCTTTCTCAGTGCCCTTCTTCATTTCAAGGAAAGGGACAGTTATTGTCCAAGAGTCCCTTCCATCATAGCCTAAATGAAGTATGCTGAAAAGCATCTGACAGAGACTCAGCCCCTTAAAAGCTTCATCACTGCTGAAAACAGCAATCTAGGGATTCGGAAATAGAGTCTGAATGAGGGCTAGCAGATGAGATTTAGATCAAATCAAAACTGACCAGAAACCTTCACCACAATTCAAACTGAATCTTCCCAAAGCCCTTTCAGAAATCTAAAGCACTAAAAGCAGAAGGGGAAGAAGACAAGGAGGAGGAGGTATAGGGGGAAGAAAAGAAAAGAAGAAGGAAAGGAAAACGGAAAAATGTGTGATCTTTTCACAACTATTCCACACTTCACACTGACTTGACTAAGATTCAGTAAAAACTAATGGGCAGAGAAATCCTGCCTGTGTGACAGATCCTATATTATAACTCTTGAACTTTCCTAGCAAAAAAAAATTTGATTCTTTTCATACCTAATTCCTGACTCTGGTGTGGGAAATTATTATCAGTCTGACTCAAAATATTTTCCACACACTTTCTCCCCAATCCCAATGCCAAATTCATAACCCTTGAGAGACTACATGTGATTTAAAATATTGGAAAACTTGAGATTTCAGGAAACTGATGCAAACTGTTTGATGTTTTCCTGTGAATTTTAAATTTCCCAAACTCACCAATAAACTTTTGGGTATGTTTCTTCCTATCAAATGCCAAGATAAACATGGCCACATTTGAGAGAACAGAAAGACAACCCCACAGTTCCAGGCACTTTCCACCTTTGCCTCAGGATTAGCCCTGTAAATGGAGAGAAACACCCATTTGAGGTAAGTAAAATAAACCTCTGACTTTGAAATACCTTAAGCATGACTCGAGGAAATTTAGTTGTTTTATGACAAACAACTCTGTATATTCTTACAACTGAGTAGCAATTGTGTTTTTCAGCAAGAAACTAAAATCTTAATTCTTTGCTTTCAGCTTCCTCTCACAAGGCATTAGCGAACAGAAGCTGAAACTGTGCTTAAGCCCAGACATGTATTGTTAAATGTGACATGCTCAATTTATCATTAGTTATGAAGTGAAAACGGATGAATACACATTCAATTTAGTTCAGCTGCTTTCTTCATTTATCACACTCCTTCATCATCCATCATCTTCCCCCACCATTTTGATTGGAACAAATAACACACTTTCATAAGTTTAATCTAATTAATCATAATTGTAAGGTAATGTTCCCTTAATGAACCATACATCTGATTTTATAAAGTTTGTTGCAATTTTAATAAAATGTGTTCCAGATAGAATCTATAAATGTTCTCTTTGAAACCCAGCCACCTAATCATTCCTCTTCCTAATTTGTGTTTCTCAACTCTGTGCATGCGTACATACGTACACACACACACACACACACACACACACACACACACGGTACGTGTTTTCTCTAGGGCTGATAAAGATATAACAATAATGAGAGCCACTGGAGCACACCGGCCTTCTGTAAAACACCATTTCAGTAAATTGCCAATTATTCATCATTTAATGGGCTAAAGGAAAAAGTTAAGAAAATTAATTAAACAATGGAAAAAACATAATGAGGAATGGAAAGGATTATTCCTCCACTATTACCATAAATATGAAGCCAGATCTTGATGGCAGAACTATAGAACAGAACCTGTCATTCATGTGTAGTAAATTATGGTACAAGCTCCCAAACCTCACTTCCTAAGAAAACTCAGGAAAAAAGCTCAGAGGAGTGATAATAGTCTAAAACTATAAAATTCCATGTTATTCCCCAAATTTGAGGAAGTAATGTGAGACTCACCCTGAACTTGTACAACTGTGGTTTACATGACAACAAAATCAAAGAACCCTTATAACCAGAAGAAACCTTAATGCCATTTGCTTTAAAGCCCTCACTTTAAAAATGAGGAGCCTAAAGCCAGGCGCTTGCTCAAGGACACATTAAAGGACTTGCCCAGGGTCACAGGTCTGTGCCCAAAGAATCAAGAGAGGAGTGAAGCCTCTTGGACCTCTGGATCTTGCATTGCCCTCAGTGGGACAGAAAGCTCACAGGCCTGTTTCCTTTGGAACACCAGCTACTTTTCATTCTGTAGGGGGGAATGTGGTAAGAAGAAAATAAGAATTGCTTCAAGTCTGGACCACAGTATGGTGTTAATATAAAGTAGCCATTGTGTGGCACTTGACAGGTCATGTGAAACTGACACTAGCAGAAAGGGGACAGAACCCCTCCAGGCCCCTCCCACGTCCTCCTGCAGGGAGGCATTCTGTTTCTGCTATGTGTGATGCCACCAGCCTAAGCTCACTGGGTGTTATTTCCACGCCCTTTCCTGGGGCAGGGTCTGATTCCCCTTCACACTCTCATCAGTGACCCTGGCACATTTGCCCTAGCTCTTTCCTTGTGCTCCTGACATTCTTAGGCCAGAGTTTTTCTTAAATGCCCTTTCTGCATGTGATGGCCAGAAGATGGCCAAACTGGAGAATCAATTAACATAAATAAAAAGAATAGAGCCTATTACTCATTTCCTGACTTTATGGGCTAAACCATCCATAGTCCTGACATCCACCTTGGCAAAATGTTTCTCTGGCCTGAGGCTCATTATAAATTTTGCTCATTCTCTGCTTTGGAACAGGAGTCAGTAGAGGTCATTGCATAAGAAATGATCACACATTCACCAACAAACACATGGACTAGCTTAAGTCCTTTTTAAATGGAAAAGGAAAATACAGCTTTACTGATACCCATTCTCTACACACACACACACACACACACACACACACACACACACTTTCTGGTACACGTGTAAAGCGCCAGCCTTCAGGTAAACAGTAGAAGTGACTGAGCAGTGCCAAGCAAAATCTTGAAAGCATTCCACACCCTTTAAAAGAAAAACCCCAATTCCAGTCATGTCTCCTAAGGTAATAATCAATATATCACTGTTTGAATTTCTGGAACATTATTAAACCAAATATTATTACTACTAGGAAGAGAGTGTGCAATGTGTTAATTATTGAAACTGTCATACCAATTTGATTTGAAACTGTCTCATTGCTATTTGTCTCAATAAATTTATGCAAAAACATATTATTACTATTTAAAATAATACAATAACTGGGCATGGTAGTACTTTACCTATAATTCCAGCACTCAGGAGACTGGGGCAGGAGGATTGCTGTGATTTTGAGGCCAGCCTGGGCTACACCCACAGTGAGACCCTGACTCAAAAATAAATAAATGGGCATGGGCATTAGCTCAGTTGTGTAAGAGCTGCTTGGACAAATGCAGTCAGGCACATAATATGGGGGTTCGATTCCCAGCTCTAGAAGTTGCACCGGACCTGCATTTAAGGCACCTGAATACTGTAGCTGGATGGCAAATGCCCGGTATGCAGTACTTAAATTCAAAGGCAGAAGGATCACCATCAGTTCAAGGCCAGCCTGAACTACATAGTAAGATCCTATCTCAAAAAAAAAAAAAAAAAAAAAACCAACCTGAGGGGCCAGGGAGATAACTCAGCAGTCTAAAGCACCTGCTTAAGCAAGCTTAGAAAGGCACAGGGAACCACAGCTCAACCTCAGGCACCATATGCCATGGCAGCCTCACCCTCAGGATGGGCTAAATTGGCCCCCCCTAAAAAAATCTGAAATGATACTATATAATAATGTCAGAAGACCTAAAAAATACTCATATTCATAGCATATTAGTTTGTAAAAGTCAAGCTAGAAAACAATACAACAATATCATCTCATTTTTTAAAATTTTTATGAATATATTAACTTTATGAATAGATTGGATAAAAATACACTAAAATACTAGCACTAGCTTTGTATGTAGGGTTTCTGGAAATTGTAATTCACTAATTAATTGTGCAAGTTATACTCACTCACTTAATTGTTGAATTTCTCTATGAAAGCAGAACTTGTCTTGTTATTTACATTATCTACCCCATGCTTTGCATTCACCTAGAGAACAGCAATAGCTCAATAGACATCTTCTGAATGAATGGATTTTTACTGTCTTTATACTTGTTTATATTTTCTCAAAATCCTATATTGCATATCCTTTTACAATGAACAATGGAACAGGAAGTGTATTTTTATTGTTGCTATTTACTTCACAAGTCTTAACTTTAGGATATTGTCCTAAGGAGCAATCACAGCTAATGTCTTAAGGAAGTTTGTGAGCCTTCACTCATCTGGGAAATCAGTGGGAATTAGATAAGAAACTCGCACAATGCAAATTAGATCATAGTGCTGATAAGCATGTGTGCAAAGATCATTCAACCAATAGTTAATCAAACAGCTACTGTACACCAAGCATTCAAAAGTTTAGGATGGAGGCACGTGAATGCAATGAAAGAACTCAGTGAGGAAAACCTCCCACTTCCAAGGAAGTTATAAATTGTGCTGGAAAAGCTGAGCCTATAAGCAAGTAATTCCACATAAAGCAGTGAGATGTAATATATCAGAGCCAAAATTAAATGTTCTGAAAGCAGAGAAAGGAGGAATTAAATGCAGTTGGGGTGGGGGAGGTCAGAGAAGGCTCCAAAGAGGGGCTGACATCTTTAAAAGATCCACAGTTGAATTTTGATAGATAGTGAAGAGGGAGGTCTTTCCTACATTTAACCTTGAATTAGAATAAAACTAATTCCCAATAGCCTGGCATTTAATCACTGCAGAATCAAAAGGCCAAGCAGACTCACTAAACATTCAGGGACAGATTTTTTTTCTAACCCTGAGGGCATGCAGCAGCAACAACAAATTACAAACTTTGCCCTGAGTCGGAGATTTGTCCAGCTTCCCGGGCTCCACCTGCCAAGGAGGAGCAGCAGGATCCAGGCACTCAATTTACTTTTCTCCAAAGCGCTCGCCACCAGGACTTCGCACATCTTTGGGTGTTTACTTGCCTATTGTCTACCTTCTCAACTAGAATGAAGACTTCAAAGAGGCAGGGATTTTTTTTTTTTTTTTTTTTTTTTTTTTTTTTTNTCTACTTTGTTAGCCTTGCTAACGTCAGCACCTTGGAGAGCGCCTAGGGCGCTTGGAGGGCAACAGCCACTCATGAAGCAGTGGTTGTTGACCAAGTGAACAGTCCAAGGTAAGTGTCCCACAGGCAAGGCTTTCTGCCCTCTATCCTGGGTGCATGACCCCTGGGAGCAATGGGTCCAGAACACTTCCTAGGATGCAATTTCAGGTGTTCCCAAGTTCCTAACCCTAGAAAAGACCTTACACAACCTGGCTCAACCCTTCATAAAGCCATCAAATTCACTTCAGTCCCTCACCTTTTCCCTCATGCTTTCATTTAGCAAACTTTACAGATCCTTATCTTGTCTAAAATACTGTGGTATAATAAATAATTCATCTCTGGCCCAGGTTCTTGGAAGAGAGCTCTTTAAACCCTTGTGATTTCCCAAAGGGAGAAGTATCTCTGTGACTCTGCATAAATCTTTAGATCACATGGAAGCTTATGCTAAGAAAATAATAATTAGGACAGGAGCTGATTGTTCCAGAAATGCAAGCCATACGACTGGAGGTTTGGGGCTTTCTCCCAGATAATATTGATCCAGTCTCCAGCAAGGAAAGCAGGGGTGGAGACTGTGTTCAACCACATGGCCAAACATGGAACCACAAAACTCTGCTGAAGCCTGGGTGAGCATCCTGGTCAGGGATCTCATTGGAAAGGAATCTATGCTGGCTGTATAAGTAGAGGACAGGGAAGTCCCATGCTCAGGAATCTTTTCAGACCTCATCCTATGTATATCTTTCAAATAAAAATGAAAACCTCTCATCCTAAGTACAATGCTGTCCCGTAAGTTGTCTTTGGGAATTATTGAACCCGAAGGCATCATTGACTCCTGGACTTGTAGTGCATTGGTCAGAACTGCATCTGGGCCAGGGACCTCCAATCTTGTGGTGGCAATAAAGTGAGTGTAGTCTTTCTCTTTACTGCACCCTTAACCTTCAGGGTCTGCACTAACTCCAGATGGTTAGAATCAGAATCATGTTGCAGCATTGCAAGATTGCTTGACCACATGAGTGACAGTGAGAATTTGAGTAAATAATGCATTGATTTTGTACAAGAGAAACCATCCCTCCTTAAAAAGATAACAAAAATCCCAGAAATCACCAGTGTTATCTTGTCACTGAGATACAATACCTAACACCCAAAGCTCTGAAAAGGAGAGGTTTATTTTGGCTCAGAGTTTGCAGTACATTGTTGGACAGCTGCAATGCAGGGCAGCATGGCAGGGAAAATTGTTCGTGGCATGGCAGAGACCATGGAGGGGGACAGAATGACCCTCCAGGCCACACCCCCAGAGACCCACATCCTCCCACAAGGCTTTGCCTCCTAGTATCACAGTTACCCATGACTCTCAATGAGCCAGTCCACTAATGGTACAATGCCCACGTGATCCAGGCACCTCCCAAAGACCTCCCCAAGGTTAGAGGCTTTGGGGGACATCTAGATGCAAACCATAGCAACCTGCATGCATCTCAATGATACACGTGCTGTAATGGAGTGTGAGACAGGAAACAATTCTACATGTTGGGCAGTTGCCTAAACTTCAGGAACCTCAGCCTTCTTATGTATAAAGTCAGTACAATAATTCATGCTCTACATGCCTTAAAAGGTGTCACAAAGGAAATGCCCCCTGTCACCTGAGGGCTGTGTGATAATATATCCAAAGCACCTATTGAATTTCAGTTTGTTAGAAAAAAAAATACTTAGAGCTTGTGTAATCCATTCCTTAAGGCTTTTCCTACTCCCTGAACAAAATTTATAGCATGTATTACAGGCCAATACAAAGAATGGATTTGCATCTTTTTAGATGGTTGCAAAAGAAAACATAGGTGATTTAAAATAGAAACAATTGAGTTCTTCAGTATCTGTCTTCCTGGCTAGAATATTTCAACAAATTTTCAAGAAAAACAAAATGGAATTAATAGCAAAGATATAGGTCTGGGGAGATAGCTCAGTAGAATAAGTGCTTGCCTGGCAAGAGCAAGGTCCTGAGTTCAAGCCCCAGTAAAGCAAATAATAATAATAAAATAATAATAATAACAATAATAATAATAATAATAATAGTAATATAACAAGAATATAATGGGGCCAGTGTGGTGGCTCACTCCTGTAATCCCAGAACTTGGGATAATGAGGCAGGAAAATATTGCTGCAACTTTGAGGCCAGACTGGACTG
>NDGN011465635.1:0-12123 GCA_002564285.1 Tympanoctomys barrerae
GGGGATTGAACTCAGACCCTTGCACTTGCCAGGAAAGCGCTTATTCCACTGAGCCATCTCTCCGGCCCCTACATTAATTTTTCTAATACCATTTATCAAATATTCATTTTGTGTGTCTTTGGATTGACTTGTTTTACTTTGCTGGCCTTCCTTCTTTCCTGTCTTCCAACCTTCCTCCTTTCTTGTTTTTTGTGTGATTGTGGTACTGGGAACTGAACCCAGGGCCTTTATAAGGAGGTGCTTCCTCAGCCCTACACATAAGAGCCAGGAGGATGGTGCACTTCTGAAATCCCAGTACTAGTAAGGTGAAAGCAGAATAATGAGTTTGAGTCCAGCTTGGCTTATCTAGCAAGACCTTGACTCAAAAAATGAGACAAAAGCTCTCCGCATAAGATCTAAGATGATTAAAACCTTCAGAATAGAGAAAAACGCTGACTGAGCAGTTGATTTCTTAGCTATTACACCAAAACATAGACAACATGAAAAATAAGTTGAACTATCAAAATTTAAGACTTGTTTGTGAAATCATAAGAGCAAAGAATTTTAAAGATAACAAAGTTTGTGAAACATCTGATAAGTGATTTACGTACGGAACTCTTACAAGTCTAGTAAAAAGGCAAATACAGTTAAGTAGGGAAAGGATTTGAATAGACATTTATGTAAGAGATATATACAGATTACAAAGAAATACATCACAAGATGCTCAAAACATATTGCAGTTTACTTTTTTCTTTGGCGGAGCCAGGGATTGAACTCAGGCCCTTGCACTTGCCAGACAAGCGCTTATTCTACTGAGCTATCTTCCTGGCCCCCATATTGCAGTTTAGATCTTAAGTGTTCATTATTGGTTCAGATGTTAAAGGCTTTTTCACATACCTGTAATAGGAGATGGAAAAGCACCTTAGCAGGTGGGGCCTGGTGGAGCAAAATTTACTCATTGGATAGTTTCCTTTAAGGATTGGGACTTGGTCTCTTCTGTCTTTATCTTTGTGTCCTCTCCACCTCGACAGGGTGTGGTCTGCCACTCCTTGAGATGATGCATTCTACAACAAAATTGCCTGAAAACAATGGCTGAAACCATGAGCCTGAGTAAACCTCTTCTATTGTTTATGTGAGGTATTTTGTGACAATAACAGGAAGCTGATTCATATTAGTCCTTAGAGAAATTAGATCAAAATGAAAGTGAACCCTCATATCACTCTAAGCAAAATGAATATCCTTGCAAGAGATAAATTTCATTAATGAGGTATCTGTCCTTGTTAGTGCAAATTGGTCAAAACACTTAGGAAAATTTTCTGTTTCTCAAAGTTAAATATAGACGTGTCATACTGTTGTAGGAATTACAGTCTTCTGCTGTTGCAAGAAACTTAGTGGGCACGCAAAGAGGTAAAGAAAACCAAGGTCTATATAATTGGCTGACCCAGAAGAAATTTGTATTCCAGATTCTTGGCACAGGATGTTTTATATTCTAGTTTAAATTATTTGGGCTGAGGTTGAGCACAGTAGAGTTTTCTGAAATAGAAATTTGAAGGTGTTAATGTTCTGAGGTTACAGAGACAGAAATCAATTGGAACATTTTGTGGTTCCAATGGAAGAACATTACCTGTTGGGAGGAATTGCGGGGCCTTGTTCCCCAAGACAGGAAGTAGAAGCTTAATGAAAAACTGGGGCCTTAGAATTCTGACTTTTGTTAAAACAGTTCCATCACTAGATACTTGCATACACGTACAGACACACACAAATGAAAAAGTATGCCCATACAAAACCGTGTATATGAAACTTTGTAGTGCTGTTCACATTAGTCAAAAAGTAGAAAAATCCCAAATACCTACCAATATAGATATAAATGGCATAGCCATATGGTAGAATGAAAAGGAATGAAATGTGGGTATAGTGATGTACATTTTTAATCCTAGATACTCAGGAGCCTGAGGGAGGAAGATCACAAATTCAAGGCTGCCTGTGGAACTTTAGTGATACCCTTTCAAAATTTTAAAATTTTAAAATGAGCTAGGGATGTAGCTTATATGTAGAGTACTTACCTGCATGAACCTACTTGTCTAGGTTCAATTCTCATTACTGAAAAAAATAAAAAGGAACGAAGTATTGCAGTGTGCTTCCATCAGGATGAATTTTGAAAACATGCTAGCATGCTAAGAAAACATTTGCAAAAGATTACATACAGCGTAATTCTGATGCAGAATGTCTAGAACAAGGAAAAGAAAATTTTTGAGACAAATTCTCATGAAGTTGCCTAGATAGAACTCAAACTCATAGTTCTCCTGCCTGAGCCTTTCAGAATTCTGGGATTAAAGGCTTAGACCATCATGCCCAGCCAATTTTAAGTCATCATTTCTTTTCTCTTTTTCTCCTTTTCTATCTTTTCTTCCCTCTCTTTTTCTCTCTCTCTGTATTCTAGGCCAATAGTGAGCCCACTGTGTAGTCCAATGTAGCTTTGAACTCAGGATCCTGAATGCTGAGATTACAGGCATTTGCCACCATGCCCAACAATTTTCAAATCTAGAATGCCCAACAGTTCATTCCATAAGGTAGACTGTGTCTGTGACTAGAAGAGGTTGATTTAATAGAGAAAAGTTGAAAAAGGCAAAAGTAAGGAACTCAAAAGTAGATAGGTTATCAAAGAGACTTTCCTTGTAAGTAGGACAGGAAAATAACTAAATAGTTGTCATTTTATGTAAGTATTACTTATACTGTGTAAGGATTAATACAGAGGGAACTTCATTATTGTGTTATTTTGTCCAGAACAGGGAAATTGTATAGGAATAAAATAGTGGTGATGTAGGGCTTTGGGTATGGGTAAGAGTGCAGGTGTGGCTGTTGTTGAACTCCATATTTAGTCTGAATATATTGCAAAGTTGATGTAGTGATGTTTGCTTAAATCTGAATATGGGGCTGGGGAGATAGCTTAGTGGTCTAAGTGCCTGCTTAGGTAAGCACAGGGACCCGGGGGGGTTCAATTCCTGGTGCTATATATCATGCTGGCCCCAGAACCCTGAGTGTGCTGGCCCCTGAAACCAGGCGTAGTGGTACATGCCTGTAATCCCAGCACTGGGAAGGCTGAGACAGGATTACTGTGAGTCTGACCTGCATAGTGAGACCCTGTACCCAATAAATAAAAGATTTAATTTTTTAAAAATCTGAATATAGTAAAATCTATTGGATTGTGCACTGTAAAAGTGTGAGCTGTGTGATGTTTAAAATATATCTTATTGAAATCAAGTATGATACCCACCTGTTATCCTAGAAGTTGGGATTCTGAAGCTATAATATTGTCTGTTCAGAGCTACCCACCCGAGGCTACATAGTGAGTTCCAGGCTAACTTGGACTACATCTTAGGAACCTGCATTTTATTTTATTTATTTTTTAAATGTAGTTGGTACAAGATCTAGTACCTCAGCTTACCTGCGGCAGGGCCAGTGCGGCATGTGGTGCTGGGGATTGAACTCTGGTCCCTGTGCTTGCCTAAGCAGGCGCTTATTCCACTGAGCTATCTTGCTGGCCCAGGAACCTGTATTTTAAAAACAATAATATATACAAAACTGTGTGTACACATCATATTTTATGTATAGATGTAGTTTGAATATGATCAGTCCCCTTAAATGTCATATAGAAATTTAATCCTCGGTATAAAATAATAAGGCCTGAGAGCAGGTAAGACCTTTAAGAGGTGATTAGGGCTCTACCTTCGTGAATTAATTAAGCCACTCATGATTAATAGGTTAATAGTTTAGTTTGAGATTATGTCTGCTAAAAAGCACTTCTGTCAAGTTTTCTCATGTGTTCCCTTGTCCCTGAATCACTTTGGGGCCCTCCTAGCTATATAGTTCCTAAAGCTTGGATTAGAGTCATGAGCCAAAATAAGTCTTTTTGTGACTGGGAGAGTCTGATATTGTTACAACAAAAAATAGAGTAAGACAGTGTGGTATTTGTTTTTTAAAGGCTTGATATTGAAGGCACTGATCATAATCATAGTGATAATGTTCACATTATTGGTTGGATGTTTTTCTAAGACTTTAAAGATATGTAACTCTGGTTGCTTATGATTTGTCTCTTTACTTTGATTCCTGCTTACCTCTCTGTTACCTGAAAATAGAATTGCTACTGGTGACATAAAAAAATACACCAGTGTGGGTCACCTCCTCTCTCCAAGGGTTCAGCTCCAAACCCCACCTGATAGGTAATATTTTGTTCTTGCTCAGTGCTGTGTGTCACACAGCTCTTGATAGTCCTGGGGGAAAATGGTGAAAGGATGAAGAAATATAGACAATGGGAAATATAGCAGTGTTGCTATGAAAATGGGAGATTTTTTTTCTGTCTTCGTTATTCTCCTTAATCACACTCTACATCATAGAATTACTTGTGTCTATGGTCCCATAATTTCCTTGATCAGAAAATCAGGGACTCAGCCAAGTTATAAGATGTCACAGCAGAGATTCCCTTATGTCCTGGGACCCCATTGACCTCGAGGTGCTAGGGCCAAAATATTGGCTATGCTCTTGCTGTGTCTGTCTTTAAAATTTTTATCTGCAAACCTCAGTTGAACATGCAGAAGAGATTAATGACATTACATTGTAATGGAAGCAGTAAGCTTAATATTACTATCTTTTCTAAATGTCAAACAACTTAGAACATAAGATGAAACTGTTATTTTCTAACAGCCATGGAAATTCTATATTAAATTCTTACAGAATGTTAACAGACAACAATTACATATTTTACACAGAAATTTAGAAATCAAAACCATAAATAACATTGCAGCATGACAGTCATGATATTTTTAAAATACGCATTAAACATTCATTTTGACAATCATTTTTAAAAACAATCATCTCTAATGCATAAGCAACTTTTACCCAATTTGTTTAATGGGATACACGTCACTTTTTTTTTTTTTTTTTTGTTAAAGGCTGAGGTCTGAATCTGAAAGAAAAATCTTATCACTATAAGCAATTGAATCATGAGTACATTTAATACACCATGAGATTAAGAATAATGAATTGTCATACTCAATTGAAAACTTGTTTCTTAATTTATACAAACTGCATTTGTGAGAATACCTTAATGTATTTTTTTTCTAGAAAACTTTACTTTTTGATCATGACCATATTACTAGGTGTATTTCCCATATGACTGTGGAGTTCATCGGGGGCTCCTTATTAATGAACAAAGGTTGGCCACACCTCTATTCACCAATTGGAGTCCTGTCTGGTAATCGCTGCCTACCTTAAGGGATTTCTGTTACTTATCTTAATTTTTTGATGTTGTTTTGGGAAGACCAGTTTTGATATCCGACTAACTGGTAATCCCTTATGTGGGGTTTTTTTTGTTTGGTTAGTTTTTGTTTTGTTTCATTTTGGTTTTGGTACCAGGGATTGAACTCAGGACCTTGTATTTTCCAGGCAGACACTTAAGCCATTGAGCTATTTCCCTGGCCTCTAACTGGTAATCTAAGTAGAAGTGTGCTTTTAGTTGTATAACCAAAATTGTATTATGAACAAATTGCCCAAAAATGCAAAAGACAAAAGGAAAATAGAACAGTTGTTGAGCTCAAGTAAAAAAGGAACAGCTGTTCATGGAACGGACAAATAAGTACACAGAACAAATATCTTAAAACTCAGACTGCCCTCAATTATATTTTTGACCAAATTGAATTATTATAGCTATGATGATTTTAGAACTTTACAATTATTAATAGACTAGTCAGATTTTGTGTATCAGTTAACAGAGATCTCTTAGACTAAGAATTTGGAAAGAATACCATCTTTTGTCTGTAATAAACATACCTTCATTAATCCTAAGAATAGTGATAACTTTTACCTCAGTTATCTCTATATTCTCTCTGACCTACTCAGACGTGTGATTCCCGTTTTGCTTATCATGTCCTGGGCATTCATTCCCCTAAGTAGGCCCTAGTTGGGATCCAGCCTCATCCTTTTCAACTTTTCCAATCTGAATTCATGATACAGCCAGACAGCATGTTCTAGCAAAACACAAGCATATCCTTGACCCCGAATAAGGTTTTTTGTTTTGGGTTTTTTTTTTTCCCCTTTCTGTACCTGATTGTAGTCTAATACTATACACTGCCAAGTGAGTTGGGAGCATTCTGCCTTTTAGTTTTATAATTGAATTTTCATCAGTGAAAAATTGCATCCTATATTTTGTAAGAGCAAGCTATCACATAGCTTCCTCTATCCTAAGATGATTCAACTGTGAAAACAAGCAAATTGAATTAATTTGTCTAAAGGATAATGACAGTAATACCAGAGAAGTTTGCCACTGTAGATTGCCAAGAGGATGAAAATTGTCATAACTACTGTTGTTGAACTGAAGAAAAAGGAACAGTTAGAGTTTGCACCTTACAACCAGAGCTTCTCAAAAGGTGCTCAAGACTGCCAAAGGACCTAAGTTGGGTGTATGTTGAGTTGAGCATAGCCAGTTAATATCACCAAGTAAAGTCTGGAAATCATTTGGATTAATCTGAATATTTTGGGGTATAATATATCTTTGTTTGATAATGTAATCCAAACATGAGGTTGTCATAATTTACACCCCTATGGAGGCCTGCCATTATTTAAATGGAATGTTAAAATTAAGCTAATTTAAACCCAATAGTCTCAAAGCACACTGCAAATCTTCACACCTGTTTGTAAAATGCCAAAGCTTTTCTATACTAAGTAAGTTTAGGAGTATAAAACGGGCACTCAACCTTATTTGGAATCAAGAGAACACCAAGGATCCATAAAACTTTTTAAATCAGTAGTATATCCTATATATGCTAAGACTGTAAATATAAAGCAAGACAGTTTTTATTGGCTGTATAATCGAAAATGACAAAATTTTTTACTATAACTCTAGAAGACCAAAGTTATCACTGAAGTAGACATTTTTTGAAATAAGGGACAAAGTTTCTCTTTATGGGAATTATGTTCTTTTAAGTAATCCTTTTTCACACATCCCTATTATTGTAAATCTTAGAAAATATGACTTTTTCAACTGAGGGCAAAACATTTTTTATCTGAAGGATGGAGAGGAATTCTTTTTTTTTTTTTTTTTTAAAGGTCTTTTAATTTTTTCTCGTTGAGGGGAAAACATAAAGGTTCTTTGGTGTGTGTGCCAATTGTAATGGAGAGAAAGAAAAGGGCTCTCTGTTCCCTGAGGAAGAAGTTTCAACCTGTGACTCAGTTAATGTTACAAAGTGTTGTAGTACGTCATGACCCCATAGATTGGTATATGTGAGAGGATGTAAAGTGAGTGATATCTAGAATGGCTTTTGCATCCCTCTAGGTCAGAAATTTAGCTCCTTTTTTAACCACAGACCTGCATCTGCCACAAGCAGAGCCTATCCACACTTGTTCCTTTAAATAATCAAGCCCATCTATGAATTTAAGTGGTGTCATAAGACCACAATTCTTTGATCCCCTTATGTATAATTTTTAAGTTGTTGGCAAGAGACAAATTGCCAATTGAGCAATGGGAGAGTCTAGGGTGATTTGAGCAGTGTTTTAAGTAAATTGGGGGCCAGGGAGATAGCTCAGTAGAGTAAGTGCTTACCTGGCAAGTGCAAGAGCTTGAGTTCAATCTCCAATTCTGAAAGAAAAAAAAAAAAAAAAAAAAGAATTAAGTAAATTGAATCAAACTTTGATTTCCTTTTTGTATTTGGGCTCCTGCCTCTAGCTGCTATAGACAGCTCTTTCTGGTCCTTGTCTCCATCCAGGAAATTTATATTTGTGATCCCATGGATAAGTTACTGGAAATCCCATCAAGTTAATTCCAATCTACCAATTTCAGTGCAACCCACAGCAAAAATAAAGACACTAAGTCATATTTATAGTTATGGGGAGTCAAGGGGTCCTTAGTTCAGCCATGGTGATGGCTATCTGGAACAAGGGCTGAGACCTAGGGCCAAACCCGGGTTTTATTCAGTATTAAAAGAGTAATGGCTTGAGGATGAATGACCTAGAATGGCAGGAAGTAGATGAGTGCTGTGAGCTGGGTTAGGTAGGAAGCCTGTATTTACTTCAGCAATGTGCAGAGTAATCTGTATTACACAACTGAGATAGTATCCAATGTTTTGGGTTCTGGTGCTTCAGCTCTGATGTGTACTCTTTCAAGCTCCAGGAAGTTACAGCCTCTGTCTTGAATCTTGATTCCAGCCAGCAGCATGGAGCTCTTTGTCCCATCTTGACCTGGCTCATATTAAACAGCAGAATGTGGGGTTTACCAGGGAAACACGCATGCCAACTTCAAAGACTACATGACTGCCACCTGTACCTCGGCTAGACTGATTCCCACTGCTTAAAGCCAGTTGAAGGGATAAGGAAAAATCCTTGCTCACTTTGTACATATCAAATGAGGTCAGTCACAGCCTTTTTTCAAGGAGAGTTGCCCCAGTGGTCCTTCACAGGATACAGCTTCCTTACCATCACTTTGGTGCTGGACGAGCTGTTAGCAGTGGCTTGTTGACCTGCCTTACTGTTGGGTATGAGCTCCATCACCTGCACCTTCCCCTTTTCAGGAGATGTAGCAGTCATTGCTTCTGTAAGCAGGGCTTTTTGTGAGCTGACCCCAAGCACTGGGTGTATCGGTTGCGACTTCTGCTATGGTCACTGGATATCTCTTTGCTGCCTGTATTCTGAGCACAGGTGCTGTTTGCGCGTGTAAACTTTCCATGCCCATAACAAATATGCTGCAGTCGTGTCCCACCTATTTGTCCCTAGGCACCCAGGCCTTCTGGTTGATGGTGCTCACCAGCAGCTGTGGATGGGCAGGGTACACAGACATATGGGCACTGAGAAATCCCAGTTGAATCCTCCTAGGACCAGAGCATGGGACCCTCCCTGCACCTGGTCTACACCCTTAACGCTTGATGCTGCTGAGGCAGGCTCCAATTCAAAGTTTCCCTGAATAGATCCGTCTTCCACATCCATTTTAGATTTACACTCATTTTTCCAGTGGAACCCTTATATCAACACTTTGTATAATGAGCAGAAGTCTTTGTTGAAGATACAGTTAATAGATATGCTCCAAGTGCAGCAGAGCACTTTGGGATAAAGTGTTAGTCGTGCTCACAATGGGAACAAAGAGCCTTATTTATTTTTTTTCCCCTTTCCTCTCAACTAAGTGAATAACCTGAGTGATAGCTGCTGTAAGGGCAGCCCCTTGCACATATGAGGAGTTGATAATCTGCACAGACTCGAAGACATTTAGTTTGTCTTGGATCATTAAGAGCTTGGACTTTATTTTTTGGGTATTTAGGACAAGGTCTGCAGGGTCTCAATACACAGATCAGATTCGTAGTGATTCTCTTGTTTTCAGCCTTCCAAGCTCTGGGATTACAGGTATGTACCACCACGCCCAGTCTCAATTGCCCTGTCATCCCACCCCATGGGTGAGCCAGCATAGTATGCCAGGGATTGAATCCCAGCCACTGTGCTCTGTCTAAGCAGATGCTTTAGTCCACTGAGCTATCAGGCCATCCCAAGAGCTTGAACTTTAGTAACAGGATAGGCATATTGAAAATCCTCCCTCTGCTACCCATCTAGCTTTATCTAATTGAGCAAAGCCTGAGGGTTCAAGCGCTATTGTTGGGACTACTGCTTTGCCCTCCTTTTACTGCTTATCACTTTATTTTATTTTACTTTATTTAATTTTTATGTATTTGATATAGGGTCTTACCACACAGCTCAGCCTTGTGATCCTCCTGTTTTCAGCCTGTCTGGCACTGGGATTGCAGGTGTGTGCCACCATGCCCAGTCTCTGTGGCTGGTTCAGTGCATTTGGGGTGGGGTCAGCACAGTGTGTAGTGCCAGGGATCAAATCCCGGTCCCTGTGCTTGCCTAAGCAGGCTCTTAGTCTGCTGAGCTATCTCACCAGCCCCATCACTTGATTGATTGATTGATTGATTGATTGATTGATTGATTGATGTGTTGGAACCAGGGATGAATTTGGGCCCTTGCGCTTGCCAGGGAAGTGCTTATTTTACTGAGCCATCTCCCCAGCCCCCCCCCCCATGCCTATATCTTTTTTGTTCATAAGTCCTTTTTAATCTTTTGCTTCAAGTTTTTGTATACCTGATCTGCTGATATCCGTGCACTCCTGTGCTGAATGTCTTCCTTACCCAATACGCTTCTCTCCCCTATTGTGCTCAAATGGAGAAGCGTCCCATCACCCACAAATTTTTCTACTGGATATCCCTGTTCTGGTGCCAGTTGCTACATCCATGATCCCACAGAAAAACAGTGAGCAGATGAAGGAAGAAGTGTAGATAAGACAAAAGCCGAGGTAAAAGAAACCCTCTCCTGCTGAGAGAAGAGGACCTGAACAACAACCACTGTAGGGGCATTTATTTATACTTTTAACAAAATTAGTATCACACTCAAAGGGTTGTGTAGTGACTGACAGGAATTGTCTCAGGCAAGATGTTTTTCTCAGGACTGAGGTAGTTTGATTGCTTTAGGCACTTTGACCATTTCTTATCCTCATACATGTGACTGATTTCCAGCTTTAGCTGCTGTCTATAACTCTGTTCTACTTGTTCCAACAGTCTGTTTTTGCTGTCTTTTAACCACAGACTTCAACAGCCTCTGTGCTTCCTGTACCCTAACACCCCCCATGTAACCCCAGTTAACACCTGCTAAACTTACATAATATCAGCTCTGCTTCTTTTAGGGAGCTTGCTTCTGATGCCCATCCAACTAAAACAAAGGTACAAAACTCCACCTACCCCAAGGCTGCGAGCTTAGAAATTGGAGACCTTAACTCCTCTGGGCTGGATGGCTTAATAAAACTTGGTTCCTTCCACTTCTCTGGAGTATTGCTCATGATTGCCTTAGGTAAAGTTGTCTTTGCTGTAACACTGATATTTGGTGATTGGTAATGTGTTTAGTATGGGTTTAGTAGGACCTGTCTGTGGTTCATAGTCATTTCTGGGGATATGTAGTGATTGTCTGGTAACCTGATTTGTTGTAGCAGTGTTACAGCTCCTAGAAGGTGTTTACCACTCCCAAAAAGTGCTGCAGCAGACCTAAACCAACAAAGGAAGCAGCACCTGGGGTTTTGGAGACAGGTATACAGCTTTATTCATGCCACTAGGCTTGGCTGAGGTCTCTCACTAAATAGCCAAGCACCACCATACTCTCAGTGAGCATTATTTTTAATAGATTTACAACCAAGTGGGAGGTGCAAGAAAAGAGCGTTTGCCATTACTGGACAGAACATTACTGAATTCTATCATCTTCGCATATAGCTAAGACAAGTTAGAGATACATGATTGGCCAAGAAAGTTCCACCTTCTTTGCAAACAATGCAGACAGGGACAAGAGGTTATCTCAGGAAAAGCAGAAACTGTTTTAACATAGAAGAACAAAAGGCTTATTCAAGGCCAGGAAGAATACTGAAGGGGACCAGATGCTCCTATCTGGGACCCGGTGTTTTTCTGCTTTAAACTGGGATAAGGATATGATCTTTGGTGGTTGGCATTTATATGTGAGTAGAGACCTTTTGAAATTCATGAAACTAAAGAGAGTAAATGAAAAATTTCCAGTTATATTTCAAACAAGGATAGAATTCATGCATGAATTTCTAGTCAAAATAAAAACTTCTTTTTCATGTCGGAAATGTCACTGGGCTGGGTCTGAGATTTCTAAGGCTTAAATTAGGAACATTTTCTTTTCTTTTTTTGGCAGAACCAGGGATTGAACTCAG
The DNA here is from genome assembly GCA_002564285.1 of Tympanoctomys barrerae. Lineage (NCBI taxonomy): Eukaryota > Metazoa > Chordata > Mammalia > Rodentia > Octodontidae > Tympanoctomys > Tympanoctomys barrerae. The sequence goes on from NDGN011465635.1 coordinate 11,726, forward strand.
GCCCTTGTGCTTGCCAGGCAAGCACTTATTCTTTTTTCTTTTTTTTTTTGGTGGAACCAGGGATTGAACTCAGGCCCTTGCGCTTGCCAGTCAAGTGCTTATCCTACTGAGCCATCTCCCCGGCTCCCTGCAAGCACTTATTCTACTAAACCATCTCTCCTGCCGCTAAATTAGGAACATTTTCATAGCAGGTTTGTTGAATACTAAGGATGAACCCGCTTAGCACCAAAACTAGATCTTTAGCCAGAACTTTTTAAAATTAGATTTCATTGTTTATTTGACTTAGTGCAGTTCTGTTTTGGGTGTTTTTTTTTTTTGTTGTTTTTTGTTTTGGTGGAACCAGGGATTGAACTCAGGCCCTTGCGCTTGCCAGGCAAGCGCTTATTTTACTGAGCTAT